>AWWV01012092.1:0-54955 GCA_001974805.1 Corchorus capsularis | reverse complement strand
TTTTTTGTCAAAGATCTCTTCACGTGTTATTTAAAGCGCGTTAGATTTACTCGCTGACGGATGCTTAAAAATGTACCAAATTAAACCATTTATAAAATATTTGATACCAAATTGGACGAAATAAAAGGTTTGATACTAAATTGGGATTTTCGTTAAAGGTTTGGCACCAAATTGAGATTTCAGCCCTTTGTTTTGTTTAGTGCCACTCATGACACCATTTTGGATTGTATTGTTGATGACAATGTGGGAGTGTATTTCCCAAGAGCTGTAAACAATCTTCTTTAATTTATGCAATATACCCTTTTCATTAAAAAAAAATCATTTCTAACTAAAAATTAATTCAGTCATAGGGAATAGATAGAGTTGGGCACTATTGTTTCTTCTTTTCTCCTCACTTGTCTTTCTGATCAGTCTTTTTTTTTCTGAAATCTCAAATGGTGATGAATTATGATAGAGTTAGGGAATTGTTCTCTACTTAATAACAGCTTCAATTGCATTCTAAGCTCAGGAATCCTAATTCTTCTTGGTTTGGAACTTGGAAGGCCTAACGGTCTAATTTTTAACTTTCAAAATTCTGACCCCTTTGACCATTCCTTGACTGACACGTCGCCAATTTACAACTTATAGCGGCTCGGCCTCTGCCTCTATATAAATAGAGTTCCTTTTCAAGTTTAAGAAGATCTTTTCTTTTCTGCGACTTAATTGCTCAATTTCCTCTGTTTCTCAATTTCTCTTTCTCAAATTCCTCAAAATCCTCTGTTTCTTGATTTCTTTTCATCGCTTCACGTTGCTTCTCGGCGATCATCGCTTATATCCGATCTTCTCCCTTTCGGTAATCTCTCATCTCATCTCTGACTTGAAATTGCCCAGGTTAGGGTTTGGTTTTAACTTCTTGCATAATTCTTTGTTTGTTGTTACCGCTATTTAGGGTTATTATTTGCCGTTCTCTGCTTTGTATTTTTTTTTTTTTGTCTATAATTTTCTGTTATTACTGCTATTTAGTATTACTAGTATTTGCATCCTCTGTCTCTGTTCTGTTTTCTTTTCTTTGGGTACATAAAGCCATGTTTGGAGGATCCTCAATTTCTTATTCAAGATCGAAGGGGCAACCAAGATGCCCTCTTCGGGAAAAGTATTTACAGAAGAAGAATTCTGAGCTTTCCGACCGATTTATTCCTATGAGATCTGCAATGGATTTCAGCTATGCTCATTACATGTTAACAACGGAGGGAAACAAAATCAAAGAGTCAGAGGGTGAGCCCTCCGCCTACCAGAAGGTTCTAGCCGAAGCCTTGAACATGAATCGGACCCGCATTCTGGCTTTCAGGAAGAAGCCACCAAAACCTGTTGATTTCTTCCCTCCGGAGAACTCATCTACTTCGGTTCACTCCACCAAATCCAAGCCTCAAAGACACATTCCCCAGAAATCTGAAAGAACATTGGATGCTCCAGATATTGTGGATGATTTTTATCTTAACGGATTGGACTGGGGCTGCAATAATGTTGTGTCAATTGCATTGGGAAATCGTGTGTATTTGTGGGATGCTTCTGATAGTTCAACCTCAGAACTTGTTACTGTGGATGATGAGATTGGCCCTGTAACAAGTGTCAGTTGGGCACCTGATGGTCAACATCTTGCAATTGGGTTGAACAATTCTGAAATACAAGTGTGGGATTCTGTTTCCAACAGAAAGGTTCGAACTCTGATAGGTTGTCACAGCGGAAGGGTGGGTTCTTTGGCATGGAAGAACGATCACATCCTTACAACAGGAGGAATGGATGGACAAATTGTGAACAATGATGTAAGGATTCCTTCCCATGTTGTCGGAACGTATAGAGGGCACCGGCTAGAGGTTTGTGGCCTGAAATGGTCAACTTCTGGGCAGCACCTAGCCAGTGGAGGCAATGACAACCTTGTTCACATATGGGACAGGTCCATGGCATCTTCAAATTCACCGAGACAATGGCTACACAGGTTGGAGGATCATAATGCTGCTGTCAAAGCCATGTCCTGGTGCCCTTTCCAAAGCAATTTGCTGGCCACTGGTGGTGGTGAAGGTGATGGAACCATCAAATTTTGGAACTCACATACTGGTGCATGCCTGAATTCAGTGGTAACTGGTTCTCAAGTTTCTGCTTTGCTGTGGAGCAAGAATGATAGAGAGCTTCTGAGCTCTCATGATCTCCTGAGAATCAATTAACTCTTTGGAAGTATCCATCAATGGTTAAGATGGCAGAGCTAACTGAACATACTTCTAGAGTGCTTCACATGGCTCAGAGTCCCCAATGGCTGCACAGTTGCATCTGCTGCAGCGGATGAGAGACTGAGATTCTGGAATGTTTTTGGGGTCGCAAAGGTTCCTAAACCTGCTGCAAGTGGGAGGAAGAGCAGGCCGTTTTCTCATTTGAGCCTTATTCGGTAATGGTGATACGAGAAATCGACTAGAAGACTGTACATTATTTTCATCAGCTGCTGCAGAACTGACATTCGTAAGGCTTCTTTCTTCCTAGACAGTAAAGACTAAAGAAGCTGGTTCAAAGTTTACGCCCTTTGATTTGCAGCATTTTCCTGCAGCCTATGGTTAGCCTAGAGCATACTCAAAATTTGAATTGAAACTGCTTGTTTCTGCCTGCTTTGGTTCTGTTCATGAATGTGGTCTTGTGTATATAGAAAACTTGAGGGTCTAGTTTCTTGCTTCCCAGGTAACTGTTATGGTTTGCTGTCTCTTTGTCATGGTCATATTGTACATAATTAAATACCAATGGTGTTGTGAGGAATGAATTAAACTGATAGCAAGTTTTACTTAAATTTGTGTTATTTCTTTATATTTTTTTGATCAGAAATCTTACATATTGTTGTGCTTCCCATATGAGTACTGTCATGTCATCTTTAGAGGAAGCTGGCATCAATAATCACCTTACCTATGATTCTAGAAACAGCAACAATTAATTAGTTGAACAAAATTGGGTAAATGGACTTGAGAGATGGAAGAAGAGAAGCTGCCATTGTTATTTCTTCTTTATTGTTAATAGTATAATTTTTTTTCTTATATATGGAAGAAAAAGTATGTTCTTTTGTCACCCTTGTTGTTTTTAGACATGTAATCTAATTTCTGGCCTAAAGAAAAAGACGTGTAATCTGATTGTAATTATTACTTGACCTTTTATGGGTAAACTTACAATTGTTGTGAGTACTATAGTTATATGGGTATCTACAATCATGGTTAGTAAAGAATGAAGAGAGCATATACTAAATGAAGTCCGATATGTAAGTGTTGCCTTTAGGAAGTAAAACTAAAACAAGGACAATCACTTTGCATCTGGGGTCTGAACTTTTGATTTATTCTTACACTGAATGTAGTTGAATCATATGGACTGGCATCCAATTTCATTCATTCAATGGAATCATTTTGTTTCATAGCTTGTTTCTGCCCTCTTTGAGTAATTTGCGTGTTAGTATCAGGGATTTTAACAAGCAGTTTGGAATTGGATGACAGATAACAGGAACCTGTAAAACAAATCAGTCTGGCACACCACTAGTAGAATATATATAGTATATAATAACAAGACAAGTAGTAATAGTTGAAACTTGAAAGGGCAATCTTGATGACAATATATTATCAATATAACAAAAGCAAAAGTTATTTATGGCCCGAAAGTAAAACACCATTCAATTCAAATCTGCTTGTTCAGTTTTGAATTTTGATCTCATAAATAACCTACAAGAAGTTAATAAAACTGATACATTAGACCTAGTGGTCAAAGAGACTTGGGGAGTTCATAAAAGTCCTGGATTAAATCCTAGGCTTCCCCCTCTCTCACTATGTACAAAGGAAAAAAAAATAGAAATGACAAAAAAAAGGGGAAAATTTCTCATCTTTCCAAAAGGAAGTTGATTATTTATTTCTAAGGCTCAATTGAAAACTTGAAAAGCATGTTATGTCTGTAATACTTTCCAGGGGCAATGATTTGTGAGGGGAAATTGGGGTGATTAACAGAGTCAGGGTAGCCTTGGGTCTCCAAACACAGTCCAGCATGAGCTTTATAGATGAACCCTCCTTTTCCTTTGACATCCTTTATCATGTTTCCTGTATAAAACTGCACACCAGGTTGATTTGCAGACAGCTCCATAACTCTTCCAGACTTTTTATCCTTCACAATAGCTACTCTTTTCATCTCGTTCGGAGAACCATCAAGGGCATAGTTAATGTCATAACCCTTAGGAAGTTCATTGATCCTGCTTCCAATTGTTTGGGGTTCAAGGAAATCATATGGAGTTCCTTTTACTGCAACGATTTCGCCTGTGGGAATAAGCTCGCTGTCAACCGGGGTGTAATTGGAGGCGAAAATCAGGATTTTTTCAGACAGGATATCACCACTGTCATGGTTACCAAGGTTCCAATATGTATGCTGAGCTAAATTCACAGGAGTGTACTTTTTGTTGGCCTTGGCCCTCATTGCCACACTCAACTCATTCTCATTGATAAGGGTATACATCACGGAAACTTGGACTTCACCAGGAAATCCTGAAGATATTCATAGATAAATTTCAAAGCCTAGTTTGTAAGTGGAAGGCTAATTAACAGGAACATATAAATTGAAACTATAATAGTCATATGCACTAACCTTCTTCAGTACCATCATAGCTAAATAAACAAATAAATAAATATAATTAATATGGGCAGAGGTTAAAGGAGAGAAAATTCCACAAATGCAGTACAATTTCTTTACTTGATCTCGTTGGTCACCAAGTAATATTCCTTTGGTAGTAGTAAATAGTAATAGTAATAAAAATGAAAAACAATAATATAAGCTCTCTTTACAACCAAGCAAGAATGATAAAATCATTGAAGAAACTCATTGATTGATGATGGAAATAAAAAGAAAAAAAATTGCTTGGTTGAAGGATTTGTTGTATCCCTGATTTCATTAGGAAAGAACCTCTAATAGAAATAGTCCTAGTCCGTTTGGGTTTGGGTAATCTTTCTGAGGCGGTTAACTTTGCATATAAATATAAATAGTTTTTGTATAGTTTTAGATACGTTGAAAGATTGAGAATTATCTTTTCTCTTAATCTTACTTGGTCTCGTATTTAATTTAATAAATCGCATTAAAAGAAGATTAGGTGAAGCAGGAAGATCATGTCAAAGTTGTTGAAGGTAGCAGAGGGTATGACATCAGAGTGCTGGGAATTGGCATTCAATCGTCTTAATGAGGATGACTTGAAATCAGTATCTTTGGTGTGTAAGAATTTCTTGGCAACCTCTAATCTTGTCAAGAAAAGCTTGAAACCTAAACACCCTGATTTGAACTTGCTTTCTCGACATCTCGAACGGTTCACACAACTCAAGGAGATTGATTTCAGAGGCTTTACAGGTGATTTAGATGAAGCTTTTTGTGAGATTGCACGCTCCGGACTGATGAGTCTTGAAACTCTTTCTTTTTGTGGAAAAAAAGGAAAAAATATCAAGACTCAAAGTCTAAAAGAGTTGCAATCAAATCCCAAGATGAAGAATTTAACGCTATGGTTGGTACTACCAAACAATGGAAGTGGTGGTCTCCGTGGTCGTTTTCTTAGAAAATAGAAAATACTTGGAAATCTTGTTTATTAGAGGAAAATGAATAAGAAAATTAGAAAAAAAAAAGTGTTTTCTTATGTGTGCATTCTCTCTTATGTGTCCTTGTATTCTCTTATATATTCATAGCTAAAGCTAACTAACTATTAAGGAACCTATAAATTGAAAGTATAATAGTAATATGCACTAACCTTCTTCACCATCATGGCTGTCATAGCTAAAGCGAATGCAAGGGTGATCACTATCATTCTTATACTTCGTCACATTCCAGATAACATCACTATATCCTTTGGGGCCACCTGTTGTTCATTAAATTGCAACACAGATGAAGAAAAAAAAAAAAAAGGAAAGTAAGAAATTTTAGTAACTTCTGATATATTAGTATTATATATTTTTTGCAGTGCAAAATCAGTAAATTAAGGTAACAATGAAGATTTAATTTACCATGAAGCATGTTTTTCCCTTCATTAGCCTTCAATTTATATTCGGTTCCATTCAAAGTAAATTTTGCACCTCCGATTCGATTAGCAACCCTTCCAACAACCCCACCAAAGTATGTGGTGTCATTCTGCAAAAATATACACCAAGTTTGAGACTTTGAACCTCAATGGAGAGGAGAAATTTCAATAAATGACATCTTTTACAACTGCATGTAAAGCTACACAGTTACTTTATTCTTAGTACCATACCAGGGCTCAACATAGTAAACAAAATCTTTGAACAAATTAATCACCACTACAAAATAGGAAAGAGAGTAAGCAAATACAAATCCTCTCATCTCCAAATTATCCTTGGCCTATAGGGTAATAAGCAATTCATCTTTTAAGTAGACACATAAGCGAAATAACTAATGTTAAGAGCCTCTTACCAACCAAAAAAAAAATCCTAATGTTAAAAGCCGGGTGAGCCCATATTTTATTTTTCTTTTGTTTTTTTGTTTAGATTAGCCCATATTTTGCATTTATAAACGGAAATATTGATAATTTTAATTAACTTTCTGAATCTGTTATCTGCCAATCTCTTTGAAGACTCAAGTCAAAAGTGAAGACAAAGGCTAGCAGCAGGCTTCAATGTAAAACATGAATATGGAAGAAGATTAAACTTGGGATTCTGCAAATTTTATCCCCTGAAGAAATTTGTATAAGATGGATGTAGAATCAAGTCATGCAGATAGAACAGATTGCAGAAAATGACAGACAGAACATTACTATTATTCATTGCATCATTAAGCCAATGGATTAAAATTACAATATCCTTAAATTACAATATTACTAATAAAAAAATACCCCAATGGTGCAATGTCATTGTCATTTACTATTATTAATTAATTAAGGAATCAAAGCTGATAAATCCAAAACATTGGTCATAATTTGGTCAAATTCTGCAATAAAATAAGGAAAGGAAAAACAAAAAGCATATTATTTATCAAAGCCCAGCTGTAACATTTTGTCTAATTATTACTCATAATACTTAACCTTCACAAGTTTCAACTCCATTAATCCAGTTGTTTCTTTATGTGGTTTTCCTCCATTCACAAAGCAAAGCTAAATGAAAATGCAAGAAAATACTGCAAAAATGAAGAAATTGAAGACAGAATTAATTACCATATAGTCCTTGACAGAATCATATCCAAGAGTAATATCACCCATTGTCCCTGAAAATCAACAAGAAAGGAGAAAAAAAAGCATTAATTGTCTGTCCATTAGGAAAAACAAAATAGAAGAGAAAAATGGGAAAACTGAAAGAAACCAAGAGAAAAAAACCAAACCATATTTGTCAGGAAGAACAAGAGAGATAATAGAAGCACCCCAGTTGGTGAACTTAACAGACATATCTCCTTTCTTCAGTTCATATATTCCAACTGCTGGAGCTTCCTTTGGTGGAGAGCCATGGACGAAATCAAGTTGCTTGGCAACAAGGAAGAAATCGATTGCAACTAGTGTATAAAACAGTAAAGAAAGCTTCTCCATTTTTTATTTTTTTTTTGTTGAGAGAACAGATAAGTGATTAAGTTTCTGGTTTCCTCCGGAATTTATAGAAATATATATTAAGAGAGAAAACATCTAAGTTTGGATTAACACAAAAAGACAGAGAAGCTAAAAGAAAGGATATGTCATCCATCCCAAAAAGGTCAATCCTATTTACATTACATTATATTATATATATATATATATAGAAACAGAAATAGATATGGAATGACTAAGGTCAGTCAATCCACACGTGGGGTATGGTTGGCTAAGAATGGTGAGGCCTTCAGCTTTTGAGCAACTTGGTAATGTATTGATTATCCTTCCATTTCATATGGTCCGACCAGTAAAAGTCCATCTTTGACTAATCTGTATCCAACCCGCATGGCGCGCACCTGGGTTTTGTGGGTTAGTCCACCTGGGTTTTGTGGGTTAGTCTACTAACAAGGACAGCTGTGTATGCAAAGTCTCGAACCTAACACTTTCTTCTTACTCCCTAAATTCTTAACTTGATTGTCAAAAATGTGGGATGACTATCAAGATTGACATCAAATGCTCAGTATATACAGAAAATATATTTGATGAAAGTGAATTAAAATATATTCATCACCTTACAAACATTGTTGTTCAACTTCAATGTCAAGCTAGATTGCTAGTTAAAACAATTGGGGACCCACAAGACTATTTGAGTCAGTTCCAAAATGACAAAATTGCTGTCCCCTCTTCATATCATATCCATATAATTACAACTATTAACAAGATTTCCGAGATTGAATCAAGGACAATGGGATCGACAACATCGACAAGTATGTAATTACAACACTTGCTTCTGTTATAAGGTTACTCCTTGCTACGAGAAGCGCGATCTTTACGGTGTCCACCAAGAATACGAGAAATCTGGAGACCTCTGCTGAATGCTTGGTTGAAAAGCATACGAGTTTGAAACTCTGACACAAAAGGAAACCAGGCCAGGAATGCAACAGGAGTAAAGAGAAGCAATCCCATTGCAATCTCATAACCACGAGCAAGCGTTCTAACAGATCCCCAGAAACCAGCTTTCTTAACGAAATACCTCAAAGCTTGAGCAATCTGAAAATTACAAATACACAAAGCATACATTACCAAGTACATAAAATTACCTGAAGTAAAATGAAGAAATGTGGAGAGAGACGCTTACCTGAAGCATTCCCCAACCGGTAGGCATGAAGGCAAGAATGCATACAATTATGTCTTGAATTGTCATGTGAGGAAGTGCAATCAAAGTAACAAGAATGGACACAAATGTCAAGAATATTAATCCCTTAATGAGCCGGAAAACAAGTTGATAACTTGCGCTGAACCTTCGCCTTCCAACAGATACAGTCTACGCAAGGAAAAACACAAAATCATTTAAGAATGCTTATCGCTAGAGACACATAGTTCACAACTTCACATTCAAAACCCTAAAGACCAACACCTGATATGTGACAACAGAAAATAGGAAGATGATCATCAATAAATCTTGTATGCTGACACAAATAAATAATTATAAATTATCTGGAAGTTCCTTGTCTTCTCTGTCCTAAAAGAATAGGCCAGTATGATTTAACAGGAATGTGAACAGTGAAAATAAAATGCTCGATGACAAACTTATGTGCAGGCTAGCTGAAGATGAGAATAAGCAAGTAATGAGAGAAAATTCTGTAAAACATAAGGCTGATATTGGAAGACTCTAGCCACATACCTTCATCACAAACAATATCAGAACAATCACCAGCCATGATGCACCATAGACCTGTGACCAAGTGAATGAAAATACCCACAATAAATATTGAAAGGTGAAAAATAAGAAAAGTATGGCCAAAGAAACAGAGAAGACATACCAAAAAGTTTGTGCTTTTCTTTACAACGTCCAAGTGATAGACAAGCCCATACTGATAGATAAAGAATCGCAAAGCTAACAGTATCTCAGCAATAATACCGCGCTTCCCAGAATATTGAAGATGCTCTTGCTCTTCCTCCCACCATGATTCCCAACTTTTCTCTGGAGGTACACCTATACCACCTCGATTGTTTATCCACTTATTCCAATCAGTCCAATCATCAACAATCTTCTGCCACTCGAAACCAGATGGATTGAATAGGAAAGGAGCGAAAAGCCAAGTGCCCACCATAAACCACAACGATAGAGTGATCAATACATAAGCAACTGTACTCCTGTAAGTGTGACCAAAGATTTGGTACACTAGAAGCAAGATCATCATCTCAATACCCTTCACAAAATGGCTACGTGAATAAAGCCGATAATTGTCAGCAAACTTTGCATGGAACACCACAAACCCTCGGCCTGTAGGCCTGTACTTTGCACCTCCATGAAGTAATGTCCTTCCATAATAGTGGGTCTTTGTTCCTAGAGAGAATGTAAAAAATACCGGTGCCAATTGCAATTGCATTAATATAAATTCACTTAATGCAGTTCGGAAACCTCTTTCCAAGCCAATTTCCATCAACATAGGTAATGCCATCAAAAATCCAATTTGAACAAATGATTGAGAAGCAAGAGCCACTTGAAGAGGCTTATTATCTCGAATTGCTGGTTGCTCACTCAATGCTTGTTCAAGGCCACTCAGAACAAGATAGAGGCGACCATAAAGAAACACGTAAACAGTGAGCACTGTTGCCTGCCAAAGAACAAAGAATGTGATAAGTGTTAGAGAAAGTCACAATATCTAGGATCAAAAACTATAGAGAAAATTTTAAAGAATTACCAGAGTACTGAAGTAAAAACCAACTGTAGTGAAATAACAAGACAACATTCTGAAGAAGTCAAAACGATGTCCAAGCCGGTATATATCACGACTCAATGTCTGCTCTCCATTGCCATTAGCTATTTTAGCCTCAAACATAGAAATCTGATTGAGACCCACATCCCTTCCCTTTCCAACTTGTATGTATTCATGATGGGTGACATTGCCTTCGCGAAGTGTAGAATTGAAGCCTGCAATTACAATCACAAAAATTATCGCTAGATGCTCGAACCAAACAGCAAAACAAACATGGCCTAATATAGAGGCATTCCTTACCAGCAAAAATATCTTCACTTAAATTAATGACCTTAGATGCTTTACTGACACCCCCTCTTGTAAGGTGAAAGAGCCTATCAAACACATCCGGATGACCATAGTGGAATCGAACCCTTTACCAACAAGCAAATTGTACATAAGAGATCGAGCAATGGTTAATACAAAAGATGTGATAAAAATGTAAGAGAACCAGAGGACATGGCATGGAAGAGCATGGTTTTCCATTAGAAATCCATGAATATAGATTTTCAGGAACAAAACCAATTGCACGAAAGTAGTATGCCAGGGTTGATGCAGTAGTAAAATCTCATTCTTGAAGCCTAATTCTAAGAATTTGTTGATGCATCGGTAAATATCATATTCTAATAGGAAATACTAATTGCATAAATTTGCTACATCACGGATAAGTTGCCATTTACTCTAAGACCCATTATTTTAAGGTGCAAGCAATTTAAGTTTCAGAGGAGTAACAATTGACTAACCATAAAACTATTATTTTGAATTATAATTCTCAGCCTTGTAGATAACGTCAAACCTAAATCCAACGACTAATAAGTGAACTGGCCTAAACAATGGACACCAAAACAAGTCCATCTTATTTCTTCTAGAGAAGGGGGCGAGGGGCATTATCAAGTATTTTAAAAGGAAACTAACAGATATAACAATTCTTGGTTTTTTCTTTTTCTTTTTTCCTTTCGTTATAAGGGA
This sequence comes from Corchorus capsularis, assembly GCA_001974805.1. Taxonomy (NCBI): domain Eukaryota; kingdom Viridiplantae; phylum Streptophyta; class Magnoliopsida; order Malvales; family Malvaceae; genus Corchorus; species Corchorus capsularis. The sequence continues at coordinate 43,642 of AWWV01012092.1, read as the reverse complement.
TTAAAACCCATCACGCATCCCACTGAATATTATAAAGCTCCAAAGAACACTTTAAAACAACTTACTTTAGAGGGTTGGCCAACAATCTCTGACCAATAGTGACAAAGCTGGTCTCCTGATTTGACATAAACCATGCAAGAGAAGAAACACTGCACCAAACAATGTTAAGTGTTAACCACCATATGGTATGAGAAGAAAGCAGTAACTTAGAGACAACAAGCTGCCACCATACCTTCCTGTAAATATGTGCTCTCTAAGCCCAAGTATAGTTGGGTATCTCACACCATCATGCTTTTTGAGGAATTCTTGCAACAAATTCCTCATTTTCAAAGCCTCTTCCATGTAATTATCCTAATGCATACCATCGTAACAGGATAATGGAATATGAGAATGAGCAAGGCACAATATAGAAAATAGTGATGTTTACTAAAAGAATGACATCTATCATACCTGGTTCATATCTATTGTTTGCAAGCCTTCTCCCCGTGTGAAGATAATGGCATGATTTTGGTTTTCAGGTTTCCCTTCACCCAAGATAGCAGGTCCGGGAAGTTTTATCCGATAAATTTCCTGTTTGTGGAAAATGACAATTAAAAGTTAAAGCTCTAGGAAGCTATAGTAGAGTTACAAATATGCAAATGGAAAGTGGATATATGGAACCAACAAAGTGAACAATCAAAGATTTTCAATTGATTTTGCAAATTAAGAATTATGGAATCAACAAAGCAAACAATCAAAAATTTTCAATTGTTTTTGCATATTAAGAATAACTTGTGCACAACAAGAAAGGGTTCAAGAATAGATGCATATACAGTCATATTTTACTCTTTGTTTTTAATTATACGCTTTGTACTGCTAGTGTGTTTCTCTTCTCCCTCTGCATGTGTCTTTGTTTGTCTTCTCCAGAGATTAAATGGCATTTTATTATGCCATGAAATATTGGGTTGCACCACAGAAATGTTAGGAAATGTGATTTCAATGCTTACACGGTAATTCTTTCAAAGCTGCCATTCATTTCTTTTAAAAACTTATTAAACAGGATCTACCAAGAAAATAAAGGAACAGCTTCTCAATTTAAAAACATATAGAATCGTTAAATAAAAATAAAAAAGGAATATTATTTTGAATATTCTTTCAAGAATAAATAAGTGCAAAAGAAGAATAATTATTTCAAGATGATTCTTATTAATCTTATACCTATAACCAGCTTATCATAGAAGAGCTATTGCAACTATTTTGCTAGTGTTAAGCACAATTATTAATTGATAGAAAGTGGAGAGTAGCACATAGACATAAAGATACGACCCCCACAATAATACTACTGAAGCCCCATCATGTGCAGTCACGATCTAACAATTTAAACATAAGAAATGAGCAAACAGCACAGACATCAAATAAATGCAACAATGCCAACAAACCATTCGGTGATGGGTGGATTGGTCACCCAAAATTATCTAAGGTGTTTTAATACTATTCAACAAACAATGAAAGATATGATCTTGAAACAAGATCAGGCATTACCTGGTCTAGATTTTGCACCGGCTCTGAAGAATCACTGGACTTTGGCACAGCCTTAACTAGTACAGAAAAATAATTAACCTTGCCATTAAGCTTCTTCGACCTATCCTCATTACGTTGTTCAACCTCATCTATGTATGCAACACGAAGAGATGGGTGTCTGCAAGTCAAAGACATAGACTTAATAAGAAATATGACCAGCTGTTTACAACTGAAATATTCGCTTAATATTAGAAAAATTAGTATACTTTGTCATAAGCCTCAGAATATCCTGTGCACGCTGGTCACCAGACCGTTTGTGAATGCCATATTGTTGACAAGACACCACATATGTGAATTTCATATCAGCTACTGCTTCACACTGTGCCTTCAGCGACCTGTCCTCTTTGTTGTCCTCTACACTTAATTCTATGGCTTTATAGCCTTCCATCAAATCTAGACAGATTGAACATTGAAACCAAGTGAGCTTGAATAACCTCATATTACACAATAATTCATACAAGCAGAGAAATTAGTAAAGAAGGTGCAAGAGTAATCAGCAAAGTATAAGCAGAATAAAATCAAATTTACTGCAACTTTACAGCAAGCAGAAACATATACCTTCATGCTTGGCCATATCAAGGAAAGCCTGAAGCTCCAATGCTTCCCGATAGTACATCATACCTCTCACTGGCATTTATAGTAATCTATTAGTCTTAAAAAATGGGGATCAACATGCAAACAAAATCACATGTGCACAGACACATACACAAGCATGTGCAAGCACAAGCGCGCGCGTGCACACAGAGAGAGAGAGAGAGAGAGAGAGAGAGAGAGAGAGAGAGAGAGAGAGAACCAGTTCTCGTTAAAGTTTGGCCCCTATATGATGCCCATAGACGAAGTTGTTCTTCCAACTCGGGGGATTCTCTAAGTTCTTCTTCACTGTTGCGTTCCACCCGTTCGAGAAAGTTATTCCATTCATCTGGACATTATTAATTGGCAATCAGCCCTAAATGGAAGAACAGTTCAAAGATTCGACATTTCCAGGATGCTAGTGAATCTTTAACAATAAAAAGGAAAAATGTAAACCTGGAAAGATTTTTTGCAAGTAAAATAGGATGGAAACACCATCTTCATTAGGCTCTTCCAATTCCTTCAAGGAGAAAAGAACTTCCTCTGTGTAGTAAGGAGTCAAAACACTACAAAAAAACAAGTTTTATCACTTTAGCACCATGAATTATCATACAATCTTTGATCAAGCTAAAATGAAATTAACAATATTTGAAATTCTCAAGCTCATGTACAGTCTACATCAATTTTGACCATACAGCTTGGGAACTGTATCCATTGTTGTAACATTTAGGTAGAGGTTTAGTGACTATATGCAACAGAACATATGATCGTCAACTCAACTTTTTGCAATAGGAATTTGCTTCAACCTTATGTTCTAGAGAGAGAGAGAGAGAACAAAATTCACCAACTTCATAGGCAAAAACTAGAAATAAAAAGAAAAGAATTACATCAATCTGCTTGTTATTTAAACAATTTGTTTTTTCAATTTAATCACAACATTTAAGGTGATTTGAGACAAAAAGAGGAGCCCAACAAATGTGCTTGATTAGAAAAGACCAATGTAAATATAAAGGGGAACTATAAGAAAAGACATCATTTTACTACCGAGAATAGAAGCTTCAACAGGGTATAGTTATGCAAGTTAATTCAAACAGCCAAGCTTTATACTGAGAAAACGCATAAAGTTTTGCAAGTTAAACCTCATAAGATTGGAATTAATTTTTTCAATTAATCATATCTGCATATTTTTTGTATTCAATAATATTCAGTTTTGTCAATAGTACAGATATTGTACAGTAGCAGTAGAACAAGTATGAATAGAAACGGAAGGGGATCGACCAAAAAAATAAGGGAAGGAAATCAAAAGAAAGATTTACAGAGAACTAGATACAATTCATTCACACCATTTGTCTACCATTGAACACCAAAAAAAGGGGAAAAAAAGGAGCATACTGCATAAGCCCTTCCGAATCATGGATAGGCAAATAGGTGCGTGGAGCTTTGGATTCATATACAATTATACATAGTACATACTCTTAACCTAATTCATTTAACTAACATTAATGAATCTTTTAGTTACCAATCAGCATCTTACCAGTTTTCTCAATATTAGTGGTTCCCAATATTCTTTCATTTGAGTGTGCTTAGCTCAGAGGTTGAGAATATAACTTTTTTTTTTGGCAGTAGTTGAGAATATAATTTGTATAGCAATAGGCAACAGAATATGACAGCTGGCATGCCCTTTGTTCTTTTTCGAATTTTTACACTACTGCTAATTTAAGAAGAAGATAGAAAAGGTTTTCTGCTCTTCCTTGGTTTACCGACCCATTTCACAGAAAATTCAAGTATGAATAAATTGGATATTATATTCTACTATTGGACAAACAAAACAAAAGGTTTCTTGCAAGATAATCCTATACTAGTGTATAAATAATGATTATTAACATTGTGCAAAGATGCTCTCCTAATTTTAACCAAAAAAAAAAAGATGCTCTCCTAATCTCATATTCAATCATCAACAAGAACTATTTTGTTAGTTTAAACTCAAAGAGATCGAGTAAAAACTATTTAAAAAAAAATCTGGGAGAAAGCTTACGAGAATGAAAGCATATTGCGAACTTTAGGTGCGTGAGGCATGTCCATGAATAAAGAATTCGAGAAGAAAGAAATTCGCCTCCTAGCATCTATATTGGATGGTACATCCATTGCAGATTCCTTTGTGGTAAGTAATAGATAAAGCCGGTTGATCTGCAAAAATGATAAAAATAAAGGCACATGTAGAAACAATCAATAGAGATATATCTAGGGAAGTACTTTAGGCATTAATCTCCAACAATGATCTAACCTTTTCTTTCCACGCTTCTGTTACAGGATCTATTGGAAATTTGATAGCTCCAGAAGACGCAAATAATTGATCTAACTTTTTTTGGTCAAATAATGGATAATGTGGTTCAAGCAGAATCATGCCATCATGCCCAGACCCTCCATGTATGGAATCCACCAAACTTACAGAGCAAAAGAATAAGATAAAAGGAGTAAGTTAAGCACTAGGTCATACAAACATTGAAAAACAACCACGCAAAGATACAAACCTGGAGATCTCGTCCTCTGTCATTATATCTCTTGTCACAGTCTCTAGCATGTCCTGGAAACAGAGTACCACTTGACCCCTTTCTTCCGGCTTATTTTCCAACTGCAAAATTCAAGTAGGTTATTAAGGACTCCCATTTACCAACCAAATCTAATTGAAATGAGAATCTTTTTAAACCAAGTTAGTACAAATATTACCAAAAACTTGATCAACTTCACAATGTGCTCATAGAGATTAGGAAGAGCACTCATTTTGTAAGCCTTAATTAGAGTTCCATCTTCTATACGTTTGTCAACCTTGGAAAATATATCCTCTATAACCCTGGAAACAAATCAAAATGATAACAAATTATATTAGACAAAAAAAAAGGCTACACTTAGTACTGTAATAATCCTAATAAGAGAGTGCAGCTCGAATGATATGGATGATATCTCTGGCTATTTTACTAAAATGAATAGGAGCTTACTTTTTCTCACGGGGCCCTTCAACCAAAAACTTAATGATGCTTCTGAAAGAAGCATAGCATTCACGAATTGCACAGAACATGTAAGGATCAGCTTCAATTCTCTTTTGTAGCTCTTTATCCCTGCTATCACTGTCCTTGGCCATATCTAATGCTATTGGGATCTACATAAAGATTCATAGTTAATATCAAGATGCTCAATTCCCAAGATGACCAGAGGAAAATAAGTTAAAGCAAACCTTGCTAGCAAGCAGAAATGGTGGCCACTGGATTTGTTCTAAATCACGGTCAGCCCAGTAAGGAACAAGCAACAGATTCATTTCCCTGAAAAGGAAACAAGCTCAGTATCTAGAACAAATATAGGTATAGAAGAAAATAACTTAGTATAACTGAAAGCAGAGAGTATGAGTACTTATTGCTTATAAGATCTTCCTCCCGGAAACTACTAATTATTTTGTTCCACAACTGAGCAAATTTTGCAGCCTCTTTCTCTTTATTAGATGGTGGCTGAAATATATACCGGTATTAGATGGCAAAGGTAAATTATAATTTGCAATACTTCTATCACAAAACCACAGAGAGATCACAAGTTATATCATGTGTAATATGAAAGAGGCTCAACCTGCCCAAAGCTGCGAGAGAAAAAACCTCGAAATCCTCTCTTTCTCTCACTTTTATCTGACGGAATTAAGCGGGCATTAAAAGCACCAGGCAACGATTCAAAACGAGATCTGAGCATTGATAGTGTTCGAATCTGGAGTTTACAGACAAAGAGATGAAATAAGTAAACATCCAGAAAGTGAAGAAAAACAATTAACCTGATATAGGTCCTAAGAAGATTCTACAACAGTTGAGTTGAGAAGCAGCTGAAAAAAGATCTTCAGTATCTCCAAATGAAAATGCAACTAGCAAACTCCATTTTGGCAAAGATAACAAAGCAAAAAGATGTTCACATCATCCACATAAAAAAAATTTAGAAACTATTAAAAAAAAAAAAGTGAATGAAGCAATTAAACAGTAAACAACCACCATAGGCACGTTTCATGAAATTGCTTGGGAAAAGCACACATTTTTTTACAATAAAAGAAAAAATGAGCATACAAGTAGAAAGTAGCAATGCCAGACAAAAGAATGTAGTAAATAGTTATATGAAGCATGACTGACCTCTCCAAGGCGTCTAAATGCACCATAAATACCTCCAAATATTGTAGAGAATATTGCATACCAAATCTGGGTATCCATAAAGTAGACCTAGAAAATAAAAATCCACAAATTAGACCATAAAATACCCAGTCATGGTGATTACAGAAAAACATTGATCAACTATGAAGACAAAATAAGCCATACAAGAATGATTGGGGACCAGAGAGCAATCACTACACCAATGTTGTTCTTTGCTGCAAAAAAGACAAGGCAAGAAATGAACTTTCTGTTATGAGAAAGATAAGAGAATAACACAAAATTAAGGTTCATTACCTCGGGGGAAAAATTCATGCCATTGGAAATTAGTTATCCGAACATTCATAACAGCTTTTGTGGGACCAACTAAAGGCTTTATCTGTAGCAAGAAAGGAAGAAACAATAAAGATTGAATCAGTCTCGTAAGGCATTTCAAAATCTGTCAGCTCATCCGAGAAAGGCAGATATAATAAAGGATAAATTTAGATCAAAACAAAAGAAACACCAACTACAATGATTCTAGGTATGCTCAAGTCCAGCTTCATCATTCACCTTAATGATGCCAGCTTTTCATATCAATAGCATGACCATTACAGTATATTGAGTAATATATTATCAGTGCAGAAAAAGAAAGAATGATTGTGTAGGTTGGGAGGAGTCAAGAGTGAAGTGATTGAAAGGCACACCTCAATATAATAACTAAATGCCAACTTAGTGATGATAAGCAGGACCCAAAACATTGTATACCTGAAAGTTTACAATATAAAGTTAGAAATAAGATATTTTTTTCACCAAAAAAAAAAAGAAATAAGATATTTTACACAGTTACCACAAAAGCAACCAGTCAATTAGATCTTACAAACATTGAACTCTTACTTGAATAGAGAAAATGTGCTCTCATGCATTCCCCTACCAACATAGAGACGAGGCTGAAAGATTCCACGAAGGCAATAAGCAAACCAGATAAAAAGGAAAATAGGGAAAAGAAGATGATATAAAAAATTTATATACCTGGGACCACCACATCATAAGCATGATAATCTTGTAGTGTGAACTTTCAAGGAATCGACGAACAAAAGGAAAAAGAAACAACAATGCAGCCAGCATATTTGGAGACAAGTAAATCACAACAGCCAAAATAAACAAGGAAGGTGAATTTGAGGAATTGCCAAACCAGCTTTTGATGGTTTGTGCAAACCCCGGAGGATTCTCCCATGTATAAGCATAAGTAACGGGCAGAACAATCACCCATGCAGCTGCCGAAACAACTTTCAATATGTATCTTAACTTGACATGAAAAGACATGCTCTGCTGCGCTTTCCAACTAAGAATTACATCGAGGACAGCTACAAAAATGAAAGAATATCAGTAAAATCTTCAACATATCTAGCATGCAGTAATATGAAAAAAATTCTAGATCCACCCAATATCAGCTTCATTATCAGGTTAACATAAGCATTAAAATATACATGCATTAGCCATAAACAAGAGTATACAGAGAAAATTACAACTTTACAGATAAACAAGCCAGCCAATGTAAATGCCACACTTTAAGAAACATTGCACACTAGTAATTGGCACCTAAGTTGAAAATATCTGTTAATCGACGCCGACGGTATACAACAGATTAAGAAACGTAGTCAACTGTTATCCATTTGCAGCCATGCTGCACCTGCTGAAGGGAAAATGATATATTCCCTCAAAATATACAACACACATCTTTCTAACTTTGTTGGTTTGTCCAACTATAATTATTACCATTAGCCCTAGATGGGTGTAGAAACAAGGTTTTAGAGCAAGCAAAAGTGCTTTCCATGGAGAACTTGGAAAATAATATCACGAGACCAGTCCCAGAATTTAGAAAACACCAAGAAGCTCTCTTTTTTCATTTTATTATCCTCATAATGACTTGCCCTACAATCTTAAGAGGTTTTCCACTCAATCAAGATGGCTTCCTAACAGTTCAAATGATAATGATATCAAAGTAGGAGTAAATCGATTCACAGAATCACACACCTTGGCCAAGCTTCAATATAGCAGCAGTTATAAAGACACTCAGCACTTTCTTGAACACATCACCCCTAAAGATTGCACTCGGTTCTGGGCCATTCCAAGCAATAATAATCATGGCCTTACAAGAATCAAGAATCAGAAACTATTAGCACCATTTGAAAAAATAATAATCTGAAAGAAAACTGTAGAAATCAGCGGCAATGGATGTTGAGTGCCACCTGCAAGCACAGAATGAAAAAACTCCACATTCGATCAAAGCTTCTGAAAACATGCCAGAATGAACGTATTTCGACAAAGTTGACTTTCCCAACCCATCGTCTAGTAGCTGGCTTGTTATCCTACAAACAAGAAACATTAACCACAAACTGAGTAAACAGTAATATGCTTGAGAAAACATCCATGCTAAACGACTTTAAACAATCACACAGGTACCCTTTATTGCAAACTTCTGATTTGTTTTAAGTAATTAACAAATCTTTCAACCACCAAAGTCACATACTCCAATTCCCATAACTACCAACAACATCAAGATATTGACCTATCTACCACTCTAGGAAAAGGGGAACATTCAAAAATAAAATAAAAATGGCAGATTGAGACTCGTAAGAAACAGGAGCTTGACATTACTCAAACTCTACTATAATGGCAATGACTTGAGCTAGTCCAGCAAATACAAGACAAGATGCTAGAATTTGTGTAAGGACAATTTATCAAATTACTTAGATTGCAACAGTTGAATTGATTGTCTCAAGCCTTCAAGACGGAAGAACTGAGAACCAAGATACAACTAAATTCATTGCTTCCCATTGGACATTCTTCCTTTGGTTTAATAAATGCAAGGGAAAGATGGAGACCAGGGATCCAAAAAAATGATTACCCCAGTTTTGTCATGAAGTTGTTCAATTGGCAGACAAAAGAAATCAGCATCCGCCCGCATTGGCCAGCCCAACCGAAAACAATCAACAGACCTACAAATAAACGTTGTAAATAAATCTCCAGGGACATATACAACATGAAGAAATAATATTTGAAAATAAATTTCCATACCAGAAGTATTCATTTAAATCATCATAATTCCTCCATTGCGAATGCTTTGACTTCCCTCGTTTACTCCTTTCAGCTTCCTGCAAAGAAATTCATAATTGTTTCACAGACAGGAAGATCAGCCTCAGGTATATTTACCTCTTAAGAAAAGGACAAAAACCAACAAAAAAGGAGAAGGGGGAGGGAGAGGGAGAGAAAACAATATATATGTGAAAAGTGGATAGAATAGCACACAGTACCCTTCTAATAACTTCATAGATAGGTGTAACCACTTTCTTCAAAAAAGCTTCGTCCTCGCCTCCATAGGCTGGTTTCACATTCTCTCCAGTCATGGGACTGACATTTCCAGCTAGCATACCATAAAGTTCAAATGCCATCTGCAATAAGAAAAGAAAGAAGCATTCATTATTTGCTGAAGCAGAAAAGATTGAATGGTTAGAACCATGAACAAAGCAGTGGCAATATTCCCTATCTTGAAACCACATGACTTTCTTCTTAAGACAAACAAAGATTGAATACTACGTGGGAACCGCCACTAGATGGAATCGAGTTGTTGTTAGTAGACAAGAACAAGAATGGATAAAAGCCAATTCAGAAAAATTTTCATTTTACTAAGATGGGAGAGGCACATAGTATGGTAACAATGACATTTCTCTTGATGCATTGGTAACAATGACATTTCTCAAACACTGGTGAGATATGGGAGGAGACTGTTCATGTCAAATAGATTACAAGGCATTTAATTTAAACCCAATTATCATAGGTGGAGATGCCTCGAACATAGTAATGAATTCAGGACATCCCAAACTTATTCATTATAAGATTTATATTGACCACCACTATCACTCTTTCTTACATGTAAGAATAGTAGATATATGGCATGGTATGTAAAGCTTGGTTTGCTTATTAAACACAAACCCCAAGTTTAGTTGGCATGAATAGATTACGCATGCTCCAGCACAATCTAAAAAAATACCTATGACCTCAAAAATAGAAAGAAGCAATGAGGAACATAACAAACAAGGCAACAAGAAACCTAGGCTTTGAATTCATTCTAAGAATTTAACTCTAACACCACCAAGTGGACCATAATGGAAAGGCTAAACTTGAGAATAAGTTGCAACAAACCCCAAACTCAGCCAATGTGCAATAACACTACACAACAGTTCACAAACTAAAGATAACAACCATGCATTTAAGATGGCAACAGCACATGAAAACACAACTTGAACTTAACATGAAAATACTACTAGATACCTAAGTTTCGCACAAGACAAAACTGACTAAACTTGAAAAATGACATGACATGACCAATTTACAGATAAAACAATGGATTTTCCATTCAAACTGATGGTGATTGACCCAGAAACAATAGATGAACTTTAAATGCATATATATGACCTTTTCATTACATCACATAATAGATTGATGAACTCATACAGGGAGCAATTGAATACTATCAAAGGACCTAATAATAACTTAATATCTAGCGCCTAGGGGCAATAATGAAAATACTCAAATTTGATATGTCCAATTCTAGAAGAGAAATTGAAAAACCCGTAGAACAAAATTTTTTTACCAAATTCTAATTCTTTCTGATAGAAGTCAATCTAAAAAATCCCAATGATACTGAGTGGAGGTTGCTTCAATATAAAAGACTACCATTTCAAGTACACGCCAGGTCCTTTTTGGCTAAAAGCCTAAAAGATAAATATAGAGTAGGCATATTATGGGAAGAAGAGTTTTCGTAACATACATGATGATAGATGTAGCACAGGCATTCTGGCATGAACCTCAAGTTTGCAGCTTCACCCCATATCAAAAGATACAGACCCATATATAGTAACTTTCTCTGTTGCACTTCCTGCTGAATGGTTGGCAACCTGCAGATTTGAAATATCAAGGAAAATCAAAACAGCGGAAATCTATTCCTTATAACATGACCATAGCTGACATCTTGAACAGAGTAGGTATGAAAAGCAAGATGATGAGTACATAACAAGCACCCTACATAAAAGAAGTGCCTCCTTCCCAAAATTATCAATTCAAGGTCACTTTGCCATGTTGAAACGTTAACTTTATGTCATATTCGCTTAATTTAGCAGACTCTAAAATATACCTTCAATGCAACACATAGCAGCTTCCATTGAAGAAGCTAGATAGTCCAGAAAATTTTAACTGCTTAATAATAGCATAAGGTCTCACTCACCAAAGACTACTTTTACGATCCAAGTACTTGCACCACTTTTTGTAATTTTTAAATAGTTTCTTCATCACTTCCGTCAGCGCATGATCATCCAACTATACAACAAAAATTTTATCAGAAAATTTTCAAGCCATATGCTTTAACACAATAAAGCTTACTGGATTGCCATAGAAAGTAAACCCCATAGTAAAGGTAACCATCACAAGTCGAATATTTGCAATAGAAAGTTCAAGCTCACAGAAAAATATATATCTAGTTGGAAGCAAACCTTGGGTTGCTGATCAGGCTTTGGAAATTGCCGTATGTGTACATTTGCAAGCAACAAGATCAGATGCTCCCTTTGGTTAGCCACATTGTCTTTCTGAAAAGATAACAATTGAGATACAAGTATGGGTCTTAATAAACAGATTTAGTTGTCTTAAAATATCTTACCAGTAAATATTAAACATTTGGCAAGGGAGCACATAACATCCCATGCTAGTGTAAAATAGTAGTAAGAGTAACTTCATTTATACCTGAAACCCAAACATTTCCTGAAGCCAATCTAAAATGTCTTCATCTTTCTTTCTCTTGTGGTCTTTGGGCCATGGAAGACCTCTGGTGTTACGAAGAGCATACACAGCTGCTTGAATCTACAATTACCGTAAATAACAATATGTTAGCAAGAGAAAGGAAATTGGAAGTTCAGAACAGTCATCAAACAAGATTCAAAATCAAGATACCTCAGGATATCTCATAATAGCTTGGTTTGCACTATCAGGATCAAGAGGAAGGATATTGTAAGGGACCAAGATCTGTGTCTGTTCAGCAACTTTATCTTGAGCTTCCAAAATCTGCATAGCCAGTAATTAATTACATCATTCAAATTAAAAAAAGAAATGAAATTTGAAGTTCAAGGTTTCCGATTACATTAATCTAGACAGTGATATCCGCATCAAGATAATAACCAAAAAAATCACAGGTCAAGATATCTAAAATAGTTTCACCTCACGGTCAACTTCTATAGATTGTGTCAAATTCACAGCCTTCAAAACCTCAAAAAGAACATTTGCGGTTTGATAGGCTTTTGTAAGTTGAGCCCTGCATAAAAAGACAAAATTGGCCATCAAGTAAAGAACTATGAATAGTATTTTCAACAATAATCGTCCAAAAAACTCAACAACAAAACACCACGTAATCTGATGGACTCACCGATCAGCTTTATCAGCAGCATTCGTCAATGCCTGGATGTACTTTTTGTAGTAGTGTTGATAAAAACTTTGCATTTCACGGGCATCACTTTTCTTAACTCTTCCCTGTAGAGTTGGATCATTCTCCTGTAATAACAAAGATACATCTCCTCATGAGACCAACAAAAGAAATGGACCATACAGAGCTAGAAGCATAAATAAATGCAAATGAAGTCACGTAGAGACTATAACATATGTAGAGTATATTAGGTGCCATGAAAAGCTGCGATTAAAGATGAAATTTTACATACTAACACGGAACCCAGATTAAATCTTTTAATAAAGGACCTATATCATCGGAAACCAATGATCGTGGGTAAGTATACCATGAACTATTATTAGTGTGTCTTCGATACTTCTGTCCCTGAACAATTAACTTCTAAGAAAATCATTAACATTAAACATACATTCAACTATCTTTCTACCCGGTTCGGTCTTCTGTAATTCGTCCTGCGAAAAATTAACTCCCAAGAAACTCATCAATCTCACTCATGAAACCATATATTTAACTAGTTTATGAACCCATAGATCAGGGCATTGGTTTACTAAAAAGTTTCAATTGTCCTAACTATTAAGAACTAGGTAAGCGTAAATAGAGTAATACCCCCCCCCCCCGGGGCGGAAACACGGCACGGCAATGTGTTGTAAGAAAATATTGCATGCCCTTTCCCAAATTCCAGAGTAGTCACAGTCACGCGGATGAGAGGGACAATGTAGAGTTGGTTTGACTTAGAAGCTAACATAAGCTCATTCTTAGTTAGCCAATTGCGAAAATCATTGGCTAACATGGAAAGAGAAACACGCAGTAATGGCAAAAAGAAGCCAACAGGGGCTCTAACAACTTTCTACTAATCCCCTAGTATTAATTTACCACAGTAATTAAGCAACGTGAAAACTCAGTTCCCTTCTGTGATTTTTCCCCTTACTTTCATTAAGTATCACAGCCAAATGAAGTATCACAGCTCTAAGGATACCAGAATCCATGATATATTGTTAAATTACCCAAAATATAGTCATAAGCACTTCATTATTGGTCCATGGATCATTAAACTCCAATGTTAGGATTCATATGCAAAAATAACATTTTTTAAATGAGACAAAAACAAGAATGCTCACTCTTTCAAGACGTTGAAGGAGTGCAGTTTTAAATTGTCGAACACCACGTCCACTGGAAGTGGGATCCAGCCTGTGAGCTTTCTCAAATGCATAGAATCGACCTAGAAATAAAAGCAAAAGGAAAGATTCGACATGAGAATGCAAATAATATAACAGACTCATACTATACGAAACCATGAAGCAAGAAGCAAATCTAAAGCAATAATGAAATGAAACAAATGACACCCAAATGTTCAAGGATGAGTAAAGACAGACAACTAAACATGCCTAGACATCTTAAAAGCATTTGAAAGGAGATAACATCTGAAATTTGAAGTGACACTCTCTGCTAAATAGCTGCATTTTAAAAATATAGGATTTTCAACTAGATTACTTATCTTAACAAAAAGTGTAATGAAGATAATAGTACTACTCAACAATGAACTCATTTAAGCAGACAACAGTTTGCTTGATTTATCAAAGGAGCTGCAAATGTGTTCATCTACATGTGCAAACTAGAGAACATGTACCCAACATTAGACAACACACACATGGGATCAGAAAAATAGATTAGATTTCTTGTGATTCTAAACAGCTGAACTTTACATGCTTATCACAGAAGAACTAAAGCTAACTCGTCCAAATCAATCAATACTATGAAAGCAAACAGTGGCAAAAACTTACAGAGATAAGCCACCCTTGGGTTGCTTGATTCGACCTCATTGGCAACACGGAGAATGGGTGCAATCTCACTAAGAGAAGAGGGGACGACCTCACTGTCAAAAGCTGTCTCTCCTAGATTACCAGCCGTCTGCGTGCGGGTGATTTTCCGCATCGGTTGGGACTGATCTGAACCCCTGCTCGAGGACATCTTCGCCCTCGCTTTCCACCCAGAATCTCAAAGGAAAAGTGGGGAATACTAACTTCCCTGCAATTAAAAAAAAATTCTCTCCATCTTATTCATGTTTCAAAAATGAAATACAAAACCAAAAACCGAAATTAAACTCTATTTCAACTTGATAGTACACAATAAACACCCATACTCCAAAAGGAATAACAAAAAGTGAAACTTTCAGAAACCAACAATAAAGCAAGTAAATCTAACACACAAAAGAGAAGAAACAAAAAAAAAGCTCTGTAACTGGTAAGCAAAGAAAGTACAGAAAGAACATCAGAATAAACTACAAAACTCAAGAAAAATAAAGATTTCCAAGCACTTTAAAGCCCTAAGAAAACATCAAAAATGGAAACCCACTCCAAAAAAATACAAAATAATAAAGAGCTAAGCAGAGAAAGTTAAGTACCAAGTGATCAAAGACAAGTTTTTGAGCTACTAAATCATCTGCAAAAACAGGGGAAAACAGGAACAGATTAAACACTGAACTGCTAAAAGGCAATGTGAAGAGAAAATTTTTGAAGGGGAAAGAGAGCTCACAGAGAAAAACCCTAAGAGAGAGAGAAGGTGAGACAGAAGGGCAGCTACTTTAAGCTACTTAGCATCAAAGGAAGCAAAAACGGAGAGAGTGAAGCTAAGAGCAAAAAAGAGAAGTTACTGCGCAAAGGCCAAAGCTTTGCACCTCTCTTTCTTTTTTTGTTTTTATTTTTCTTTCTTGCTAATTTGCTTTTATTGGTGGAGTGGGTTGGTTAGAGATTGAGGGTTCAAATTTTTTTAATTTACAAATTTGCCACTGCTGGCTTAACCGTCCCTCTTTAATTTTCATTATTTTTTCTATTTTTGTTGCTACTATTTTCTTAATCTAAATGGAGTACATATAGAAAGTCTTTATGGCTTCCATCACCAAAGATTTGAGCCCTAGATGTGTTTCTGTCCTTAGTCTCTAATTTATGTAAAGGAATTATATAAAAGCAAATTAAAAGTAAATATATTAAATGCAAATTTAACTATATATTTTGTTTACAAAGATGCTTTTTGTCCCACCAAAATTTTATCTTAAAGTAATAAAAGTTTCTCCCTTAACATAGCATATGCATAACCATACATTTTATAGAGATAAGCTTTATAAGGTAAATTCTAAATTTTAGAATATGTTTTCTGATAAAGAATTACCAATTGTAGTTGAGTCATTTAGAAAAGAATAAGTTCCTGATAAAATTTTGATAGAACAAATAGCATTACTCTACTTTTTAAATGAAAAATCTTTATCTATTATTATTTTATAATATGAGTATAAATTCGGCTTAATATGGACAAAAATCAATGAGTTGAAAACTAAAATTTATGTAATAAAAAGTGTTGTTCAGTCAAAAAAAAAAGTGTTGTATTCTTCTTCTTTCAAGTAAAAACTCAAAATATATTACACAGAAATTATGAGTAGAAGTAAGAGTTTAGCACATAAAAAATGAGCAACATCTGTATGGCAGAAAAACATTTTAGCCCCCTAGTAGCATGTGTCTACTGACAAATGTAAAAACAAAGAAAATCAAGGGTATTTACGGTAGATGAATTCAAAATTCAAAAAGGGGCAAAGATTCTTTATGATCCAGTGCAAAGTTATCGGGAAAAAAGAAGAAAAAGTAGCCGTTTCCGATCAACGGAAAGACAAATTTAACCTCACTAAATTAATCAGGTTTTTACTGCTAACCTATTATGGGGCTGCACGGTAAATCCACTACATCGCTGTAACGTAACCCTCATTTACTTTCTGGTATGGGAAGCGATTGGGGGTGGGGTAAATTAGAGAATCAATGAAAAAGTGAGGGGTAAAAGCGACAGTTCGAAGATCACAGATCCGACGGTTGGAGATAATTGTCGGTTTGCTTTGTCCTAACTCGGAAATTCCCATGTCGCTTTTTTTTTTCTTCCAGTTGGAGCCCACCATCGCACATGAGTCCGCTCTCCAAAAGGGACCCCACAAAATGACGTGGCATGCTTCGATTGAACACCAAGACTGTTCCTATTACACACTTGAGTCACCCAATGGTCTTCGAGAAATTAATTAAATAGTAGTAGTGTATTAATTAATCAATTAAAATTAAAAAAAAAAGTAATACTAGTATATATAGTATATTTTTAACTAAGATATTATAATTTGGCCAAAAAAAACTAAGATATTATAATTAGCTAATTTAATTGCTAACACTTTACCCAAAAAAAAAATTACGACTAATGCTAACAACAGTTGTGTTGTTTTTTTTTTTTTACCAAACATTGTGTTGTTTTTATACTATAGTAGATCTTACATTCTTCCTTTGTTTGCCAAAGCATCGGCAGTCATATTTCCTTCTATATTGGCAAACAAAGGAAGGATGCTTGACGAGCATTTTTTTGTCTTTAATGATATCCCTGATTTTGTATATGACTTTGTAATGGTAGATTGTTTGGGAGTTTCTTTCCCTAGACTTGTAAACATTGATCTTTAATTAATTTTATTGTACCCTTTAAATAAAAAAAAATGTAGATCTTACATTCTTCGTCGTGTAGGATTTAATCTAAACTATTGATTGATAATTTAATAATATCTACTTCATGAGAATAAGATCCTTCCACTGTGCCTAAAGCTTTTTTTTTTTTCGCCAAAACTATGCCTAAAGGTAAAGTTATACATAAAATATTAAGATATTTTTTCAATACAATTTGATTGATGCCTACTTAATTATTACTCGAATTTATAGCAATACTTTGGTAATAAATATTTTTTTTTTCGATATTGTCATTGAACATATAATCCAGCCGATTGTTAGTGTCGAAACTCGAACTAGGCAAAACTTAAAAGAAAGGAATGAAGCACATTAGAAGAGGTCGACATTAGATTCTTCCATGTTCAAATTGGTGTTTAAAAGGAAAGGCAGATCAAAGAGATAAGAGGTGAATGGTAAAATGAAAGGTTTAAATTAACATATTGGACAAGTTACCTTCTTTATAATAAAAAAAAAAAAAAGGAGCAAATACGAGTAGTGAGATGCACTTTCGGCAATGCTTGAGCGATGTGTGTTCTATAGTCAATTGTTCAAGTGGAACAAGGCACACCAAACATAGATTAGAGCTCGCCTAAGAATAACCAATCCATGCCTGAGGTGGTCGAACAAGAGTCCCTATCTTAATTATTACCTAGGTGAGAGGATCAAATTAACCTTAAGCCTAAAATAACCCCAACAATGTGAATATGGCATTATTATTACCAATCCTAGTTCACGATACAATATTTTTTTTGGTGAATAGTTCACGATACAATATATAATATATATATATATATATATTCTTATAAACCATGACCAAATTGCAATGAGATTTGAGGAAAGATTATTCAGATGCATTCCATCATTTTTTTTTTTGAAAAATCATTCCATCATTTATTTTTTTTCCCTTTTTTTCAACGAAGAAAATTGTCCCATTTTTCAATACATACATTGAAATTAAAAGTTCAACATTCTAATTATAATAAACATACAACTATAACGAAGCACTAGTCGTCTTTAATTATGTTGAATTAATATTCTTTTAGGAAAGTTTGTTATTGTATTGCGTGTATATATTGAAACTGCGTGATTGAAGTTTGGACTTTGGTATTATATATATTAGATTGAGACGTGTTGTAGCAATAATGCAATTAATACATCTAAATAATCTAAAAAATATAATTAATACTATTAAAAAATGCATGGGAAAGACCATGGTAAAAGATCCTATACTTTCATCGTCATCAAAGGATAATCTTCATACGACTCTTTATAAAAGAAAGGAGAAAGGTCACACTATTGAACAAACTTTAGAGAAAGTGGAAATTAAAAAGGAGGGTGAAATTGCTAAGAGAAAAATAAACAAAGACAATTTACATGTTAGTGGGAGGGTCAAAGTCACCCATTGGTCTCAAAGGACTAAAGGGGGAATTTGGAGGTTTCGTAAGGAATTTAATCACTTCTTTTGCAATAGCCATCTCAAATTAATTATGGTGTTTTTTTTAAGTAAAATTAATTATGGTGTTTTTTTTAAAGTAAAATTAATTATGGTACTGTCGATCGTTATCTTATATATATATATAAATAAGTGATCTAAATCTCATTTGAAATCTGTAAGAAAATTTTAGGATCATAGAGAAATGACTTTTAAAATTAGTTGGTGACATATACATGTCACTCCATTAAATTCAAGACATATATACATCAGACTTTATATGTCTAATTTCGTGTTTTATGACTCATCTATATATTGTTAGATTTAATTCCTATACCTATGTTTCTTCAAAAAAAAATAAAAAATCCTATACCTACACATTGTTTTCAAAATTGGAATGGATCGGCCGGTTGAATCGGGTACCGGAGCCCTATCAGGTCCAGATAGTTTGGTGATTTTCGATTGATAAATAAAGTCAACATCCGGTTTTAATCGGTTCAACCGCTAGTTAGATCGGGGAATCAGATCGGTTTTGATCTATTCTAAACATGTTGACTAGATTTAATTTTTTTTTTTGAGAAAATATTTAAAATTTTAAATTTTGGAAAAAGATTTGTTGGTAGTGGGATTTGAACATAGTAAAAAAGTTATAAACTATTTAACCACTCTACCAGAATGCTTTTTATGTCATTGTTATGCAACAATTAATATTTATTACATATAAAATTATTTTTTTGACCTCAATTGAGCTCATCAAACTGGACAGGCGGTTGAACTGAGCGGACCGATCAAACCGCCGACCAGTGCCTTCTCCGGTTCAATAACCGGTCCGATTTTAAAAACCTTATACCTACATTATATTATATTTTCTCAACTAATTGATTTATCGAGGTAACTTTTCATACATTTTTTTCTAAAAAAAAAATTCATACATTTCCTGGCTATATGACCATTCCCCCTTTTAACTACGACACTTTGGACGTTTTAGTCTCTAAAGAATTATTTTGGACATTTCACTTCTTAAAGTTTTATTTAAGAACCCTATTACCCCTTTTGCATTATAATTACTCAATTTTGACAATTTATCTTAACTTAATTACTACACTTAGCATTTTTATTTCTTTGCCTTCACATTGAAATATTCAATGTAGAGTAATTAAATTAAAATATATTGTTAATCTTGAGTAATTAATAATTATATAGCCGAAAGGGGCAAAATGGTTGCTATAAATTAAACTTCAAGGGGTAAAATGTTCAAAATAATTCATTAAGGGACAAAACGTCCAAAGTGCCATAATTCAGGGGGGAAATGGTCATTTAGACCATTTTTCCTATCTCAAGAGATAAGTCAATACCTCTAAAATGAAACCTCAAAGTCTAATTAATGTGATGCTTAAGGCTCAAACTTGGGTTAACCTTTTATTTGTGTATATTTAATTTTCATCAATGTAGTTTTCTATTTTTTGATTTTAAAAAAATAATATGTATAATGAATTACATAAAAACTTTTCTAGAGTATTTAAAAAGTTGGGCCATCGGGCATTTGACTTGGTGGTAGAGTGCTGGACTCTTAATTCCAATATATCTGGACCATGAGGTATTGGGTTCTACTCTCACGGAATGTGAGTTGCTCTCACGGAATTGTGAGTTTTCTTTGTAATTTATTTGTGTATTTAGTATGTTGGTAGTTATAGATAGTGAAATTAGAGATAATTTGTAAATAGGGAATTCAATGTATTAGCACGATAATCGTGTGGTGCGAAACTATTTCTCCCGACGTTTATAGAAGTTGGGCCACCTTCAAAATATAATAAAAACCTGGATTTTTTGACTTCTATTGTAAGAAAATCAGGCCCAAAAGCCTAGCCCAGCTTTGAGTCTCTAACCCACTGGACTGCACACATTCTAGTTCCGTAGCTGAATGCTGAAACAGGTATATTTTATTTCCGGATAAACTTGACCCTTGCCCAGCCCTTTTCAAGCTACGATCTATCCAAAATTAATTTACAAACTAATAATAGACTGTTTAGTAAAAATTAAGGATGAAAAACAGGTTTAAGCTTTTTTTAAGGTTTGATGATTGCTTACAGATACATAGCTACAACAACAAATGTTTGATAAACATATTCAGAAAATGCAAACTCATCTTGTTTTACACTGTTGGGACCTTCTATCCTTATCTCTTTCACTATCGTTTTTACAAGAAAATGGATTTAATTTGCACATCAAACTCAAAACTACAGGACATCTTTAATGGTTCACCATTAAAACAAAAATGTCAAACTCCATTGCTAGCAACCTAATATTATTCCTCTATTGCCATAGATTAAAATAAACCATTCCAATTATCACTTTTGGGTGTTTTATTTAAGTGTTTCGCCTTGTTCTTCTTGTCCCAAATGGTAAGATTATGTTTCCTTGTATCTTTATCTATCTTGTCTTGTACAAAAACTGTATACCACAAGAAGTGGTAATTAGTTATGACATTTCAATTAAGTAATCATTTCAAACATATTGAAAGTAATTTTCAATTATCATTATTTTGAAACATATTTGTAAGTAATTTGTAGCATCAAAGATGACATTTATCAAGCTCAATAAAAAAAAAAAGATGACATTTATCTTTGATCTAGTGATTTGAAATTATGGGACATTTGTCTTTGCAAGTGTGGTTTTGGTTTATTACCAGATGGATTAGACAAGGTTCAAGAGTAAAACAAACAGAAAAGCTGATTAAAGGGTTTGATTTGAATACCTGGATTTTTTTTGTTCAAGAGTGTTTGTTCTACCCCTTAATTATTTCGACCCAACAACATGATTATTCCATGAGAAAATTTTCTGCTTTCACATTGGGTTATCCTTTTTTTTTTTTTTTTCTTTTTTACAAATCATCCATGTCATGTGGTATCATTGAATTAAACTACTCCAAAGTCGAGTCGAATTGTGTTGGATCCAGAGCTTGTGCCACTTATTCTTTCCATTAATAAGACTCAATACAGGATATTATTTGAAATCATAAGTCTTAGTTTCATCCAAATCAACTCAATTGGTAGAAAAAAATGCTTAGACCCAGTTAATCCTTGGTACAAACCCAGTATCCAGTAGTCACATTAGACCCGGTTAATCCAAAGTGGAGTTGCGTCATATCCCAATTGAGGAGAAGCTTTCTTAGCGTCTATTTTCTCCATTCATAAGACTCAAATCTCAAATTTTATTTAAGAGGTATTCAACTCATTCCACTTAATTCAACATGTTTGTTGCTAACAAAAAGAAATGGTGTAACTAAGAAATTCAATTGGTCTTCAAAAAACAGAGCAAAAATGTTTGAAAACTACTTTTTATTAGCAAATATAGTAGCAAACCAGTCAATCCCACTTGGGAAAACATATTCAAGAGTAGGCAAGCAAGGGCGGCAGTTAAGGCCGTTGAAATCTTAATTATTAATAAACTAAACAAAAATAGGAAAAGCTAGGAAACAGTCTTTTCAATTTTTATACTACAATATAATAAAGATAGAGAGGAACTTTCCCTCCTTTTTGTCTGCTTTCATTTGTTGTTTTGAAGCATAGTTATTGCATTGTTTGCCTATTGTAATGCCCATATCTACCGTTCCTTTTATGCAATTTCATATTCTTCTCTTTGTTTTTTCCATTGCTTTGCAGTCCTTTTCTTAATTTTTAATTACAATATAAACAACTCATGTATCACCATAATCCCATGGCTTTTCTTCACTCAGAATCTCCATTTGTTCCATTCTTTTCACATCCTAGGATTCTTCATATCTGCCTTTCACAACCCACTGATCAGTTCATATTGTCTATTAGCAAGATTTGGTTTTCGGGTTTCGTGTCGAATTTCTGTTCCCAACTTGATCATCCTGTTAAAAAAGGATGTTTTTCTGCAGTGGATTAGAGTGAAAAAGTAAGTTAATGGTGTGCATATGCTTACTTTTAATTACTATTACTATTTAATGTGTTTATATTGTTTTTAGAATTGATTGATCACAGTAAGTTTGGGTATAGCTATATAATAAGATAGCATTTTGCATTTTTTTGATGAAAAATAATGCCAATTTTGGTGCTTAATGCATAATTTATTTTAGGTAGTTTGATCATATTTACTCTTTCTGATTTTGTATATGTTTCTGAAAAGTTAGGTATATGCATTAGAGTGACCCAGACAAATTCTAGTCAGAGGGTACACTGTGTTTCCTTTATGTCTAATAGAGTAAATGTTGAATGCTTACAAAATTGCAGGCATTCATTCAGAAGGTGAAAATTCTATATTTTTTTCATTGGATAGTAAAAAAAAATGAAGTTATTCTGGTAAAATCCCATTTTAGATGAAGTAAACTTGTTCAGATTGATACCAATTGGCCAAAAATCAACAAATTCACTTGTCATTAGTTTCTGCTATCCTGACTTTCTGTAGTCCATATTGTTTTGCTGCAGAATTCCTTTGTGCAGGAAAAGGAAACTCTAATAGCAAAAGGAAATGGCATCTTTGGAGGAGCTTCTTGCAGAGGAAGGGTTCAGAGGAAGAAGATCTTTTTCAAAGGCAAGACCCTCCTTCAGATCAGAAGCTGTAAGTAAAAGAGATTCTCCATTTAGTAACAAAGTTAAGACTGAGAGAGCACGGTCTGATATGTCCCGGTACAGCTTAAGAGGTGAATTATCAACTAGTGATCATAGTAATAATAGTGCAGCAGGTAGGAGGCCTAGAGATTATCTTGTTAGAAGAGAAAAAATTAGTGGTGAGTTAATAAAGAAAGAAAATAGAGATAGACATGAAAGAAGAAGTTCTACTGATGATAGGCAGGATAATAGATGGTTGAATTCCAATTCCTCAGAAGATTTTAAGGGAAATGAGATAGTTGAGGTTGGTGTTGAGGAAAACATGAGATTGAAGGATTCATATTCTAATGAAGTGAATAGCTTAGGGAGAAGAGGTAAGAAGAATGATAATGGTACTAGTAAACATCAGCTTGGAAGAAGAAGCTATAGTGATAAGCCTCGCAGCAGCATGAAGCAGCGGCTAGAGACTGCTTCTGACAAAGCTAATACAGGTTCAACAGCTTCTCATCTGGCTCTTGATGAAGTTGCTGTTCAAGCTGTTGTATCCATCTTAAGTGGATATATCAAACGTTTTCTCAAAAGTGAGGAGTTCCGGGCTGCTATTCGTCACAATAGTTTTTCATCCCTTAACTTTGTTGGACTTGAAGACCAAGATGATGAGAGTAAAGTCATTTTAAACCTTGAGCAAACTATTGAGATGGTAGAGAAAGCTGTTGAAGAGACTGTAAATCCAAAAGAATTGAAAAAGGCTGCATTGCAACTTAGTGTGATAACCGGCTTGAATTCAAATGATTTAAGGGATGGTTTCACATATGGGGTTCCTAATGCTATGCTATCAGCTTGTGCTCATTTTTACCTCAGTGTGATATATAAGCTACAGAAGAAAGAAAGGGCTTCTGCTAAGCATGTGATGCAAATGTTTTGTGATTCGCCTTTTCAGGCACGGATGCATTTATTGCCTGAACTGTGGGATTATCTGTTTTTCCCACATCTTTCACATTTGAAGGCTTGGTACAATCAGGAAGCTGATTCTCTATCAGATGCACCGCGAAGGGAACGGAAATTAGAACTTCTTGAGAAAGTGTACAATGAAATTATGGATTCTGGCACTTACCAATTAGCTGTTTATTACAAGGATTGGCTCACAGAGGGGGTTGAAGCTCCTCCTTTTCCTTCCATCCACATTCCATCTGTGTCAGTTAGGGACATCCGGGAGGAGGATTCGTTAGCTCATTCTCCGGAGTTACCTAGCTCATCCAGTCGCTTCACACCTCAGCCAATGGTCAGTAAGAAGTTATATGATGCTGTATTTGGCCGAGCGAGTAAACCTGGACTCCAGGAAGCTGAAGATAACTATGATAGCAGTATAAGAAGCTCTGATGGTTCTTCTGTCCATGTTAAACAAACATTAACATTCTCTTCTGAGGCAGTTAAGCATCCTTATCAAGATAACGATGACGCTTCCTTCAAAAGTCCACAGACATCCTTTTTTGTAAGTAACTTGCAAATTTTCATACACTGCCGTTTTTTTATCTTCTTCTGCAAATTTATTGGCACGGCTAAGATAATGCCATTTGAGTTAGCTAAGCTTCAACCTTTGGCTTACTTCTTGAACTTATAAGTACAGCTATCTTGTTTTAGTTTTAAATAACAAATAAAGTTTCTAAAGGATCTGCACAGTATCTAATATATGGTTATAAAAGCTCGATTGATTCTTGGAGATGTGCAACATAGGCAATTAACTATTAAAGCTTATCCTGCATGCAGGCTTCTTTAGAGCCTTTAAAAAAAAAAAAACTAATACAGGCATACATAAGTCATAAACTAACTACTGTTTGTGTTTTATTTCCTAAATATCATCTCAGAGAATTGCTTTTAAGCAACCATTTTGAGGATTTAACTCTGCTGCAGGAAGAAGGCATCTCCTCAACAGCTGAGGAAGAACTGAGACTGCAGGAAAAAGATATCCATTGTACTCATAATAGCTCTAAAGCTGATAATACGGGGAAAACAATCAAAGATTCTGATATGCTACATGCACCTGAACTTCTAAATGCCAATGAGCTCATGCTCAAGAGGTTAGCAATATCTGCATTTGAGCCTCATCAAAGTGAAAACAAATTTGATCTTGCTCTTGCTTGTCTTCCAAATCCCAGTAAGGAGCTGATCCACAATACTCTTGAAAATGTATGAATTTATCAGATACTCTTTTAAGAATTCTTGTTTCCATTTTATCTATGCTATATAGGTTTGTTATTTACTGATAAATTCCTTTGTTTTAACTTTATTATTTCTGGAGCAGCCAACTAAAGTCAGACCTTCTTTTGAAGGTAAGTTGAAGAGACAGTATTATAAATGCCTGTTCTTTATATTCAAGATTTTGAATGGATTGCTCATATTGATTATTTCCCTGTGCAGAGTTGCATGAAAGTTACAGATATTTTGATGAAGAATCTTTATTCTCAACCATACCTCAGGAATTTATCTGCCCTCTGACCGGAAACATGTTTGAGGACCCAGTGACCCTGGAGACAGGTCAAACTTTTGAAAGAGTGGCCATCAAGGAATGGTTTGATCAGGGAAACAGAACTTGTCCAGTAACAGAAAAAATGTTGGGATATCTGTCTGTTCCGCTTACCAACTTTGTTTTGAAACGTGTTATTGATAGTTGGAAATTGGAGAATTGTAGGCAGACCTTGGCATTGGCCTTTCTAATAGTGGAGAATTCAAGGGAACGTGGGTCGTCAAGCAAGGATGAGATAGCTACATTCATTTTAGAGCAACTTCTGAAAACTTTAAGCAGAGAAGAAAGAATAATGAATACCAAACACCTTATCTCTCTTGGAGGCTTGCAATTTCTAATTCAGAGGTTTGAATCAGGAAATATGGAAGAAAAAACGCGTGTTGCAGCAATTCTTTCCTGTTGCATTGAAGCAGATTCAGGTTGCAGATATCTTATAGCAAGAGAAATTAACAAACACCGTCTGTTTGAGCTGGTTTGCAGCAAGCAGTTTAAGTCAAGAACAAATGCAGTGTTGTTACTGACAGAATTGATTTGCTTAAGCAGGTTTGTGATAATGTTCTTTCTATGATAGTTTTCTACAGCAGCTTTTGTTTGCTTCCTTGCCACTGTGTGCAGCACATTTGGGTAGGAAATATAGCCAATAAATATAACTAGGAAAGAATGGGGTACTTATGAGTGAGACTAATTCAATTGATAATGATTTGTATGAGAATTCTTTCCCACTTCCTACTGATGCCATTTTGTCTTTCATCATACCAGGAGGAAAGATGTCCCACTACTTCTAAGTGACCTGCAGAATGAAGAGATAGTGAATGCTATGCATGCTCTTCATGTCTATCTCCAAAGTTCTCCTCCTGCACAAAGACCCTTGGTTGCTACACTTTTGTTGAATGTAGATCTTCTGGTAAGCTTCTGAAATTAGACTTAGTAGTTTATAGAAATTCCTTCCGAATCCTTAATTTTGTTTTCCATTTTCTTATTCTTATTCTATTTCATACTACTAGAACAAGTCTTTGCCAAGACTGAGATGAACAAATGCTGCAGGTAGAACCTCAAAAATACAGCTTGTACAGACAGGAGGCTGTTGATATCATTACTGCAGCACTAAATACCAGCTTAATTGACGAAGAGGTTCGAGAAAAATGTTGCAGAGCACTACTTATCTTGGGAGGCCGATTTTCTTTGACTGGGAAATTATTGACAGAGGGCTGGATTCTGAAGCTAGCAGGGTTCCAAGATGGCCTTGAAGATAACTCAACTGAAAAAGAAGAAGATTTAGATGTTGATGATACTATTCGATTAGTAAGTTTCATCTCCTCAGTTCATTGATCATTGTCACTCCTTTCTTCAATGATAATCATATAGGATGGTACTATGCTCATAGTTTGTTGTGATTGAGGTTCTTCAATCAGTTCATCAATTTGCATTCATCTTTGTTCCTATAACTGTATATAATATAACCGCATATGCTAGCATATTGCTTCTAATACTCTGATCTATGTTGTTTTCCTGTGGTGCAACCATTGTGATGATTAGGACCATTATATGAGCCAGATGCATATGTTGAAAATATAACCCCTAGATAATATGTGCTGCATATGTTCAATTAGTTGGTAGCTTTTATTTATTTGATTGGTTAATTATCAACCAGGAAGATGAAGAATTTGCCAATGAAGAGTGGTTGAGGAATTTGTCAGCATCACTAGTTGGAAGTGGCAAAAAGGGATTTTTAAAGGCTATTTGCAAGTGTTTAGGCTCTGGAAACTTGGATTTGGTGACTGCCTGCCTAACTACCATAGCATGGTTTACCAGTGCACTTTCTTCTCTAACTGATGCCGAGTTACAGCTCTCTACCTTCCGCGTTCTTATATCTCAGCTCAAACAAAGCCTGGAAAATGGAGCACCAATTGAACATAAAGTTCTTGCTTCAGTGTCTTTGTTTAACTTCAGTAAAATTTCAGGTTAGCAACTTTTTCTTACTCCATTTCTTCAATTTGCAGCAAGTTTATTAATGAACAATAATAAAGCTTAGCCCTCTCTTATATGTGCTAATTAGGAACAATCTTAATTATTACTTAGGGCTTAATTTGGCAACAAGTACCTGACTTGGAAGGTTTCTTGGCCAAACTCAAAATCATATTCTACTGTCAACTGATACCAAAACATTGGTTTTTAAAGTTTTAACTATGGAGCTTCCACAACAGACATTAATTAGTTTGCATTTGAGACACTGAAGTCTGATTAATTGCCCTGAAATCATCTCCTCTATTTACATTTCAGAATGCAGGGTCCTGCTAATGAAAATTGCAGAAGAGATTGTGATTCCTCTTAGAAGCCTTGCAGATATAACATGGACAGCAAAGCAGCTATATGGCATAATTTGTGGAACAGACCAATAATTCTGAGGAAAAGAAGATGCTGCTTACTGTTTAACAGTGTTACAAATTTTGCAGGCCTTTAATATTCTTTTCTAGGTTAAAGTACACTTCTCAGCCTCTGCAATATCAATGGCATACACTAAGGTGATGGTTATAGAAAGATATTTCTCATGAATGTTGTATATTGCTTTAGACTTTTATAGAAAATTTTGTTCAGTAATTGATTCTTAGAAGAACTGTTGACAGTATTGTCATCAGGACAGACTTAGGGAAGAGACTCTTAGATTGTCATCTAATTTGTCAACAGTAAGGCTTTGATGTTTTATGTATGTTTCATTCAGCTCCAATGACAGAGATGAATTGTATGTAATTAATTCAGATTTGTGCATATAAACTATAGTAGGATTTTCTGACTTCCTTGAGGCATTTCTAAGTTATCTGTGCAAACTGCAAAGGGCTTTGAATTGTTACATTTTGGCTTGCTTCTGAAATAGTTATATATATTGCACTCAACACATAAACATAACAAAACCATTTTATTACAAGTTCCCAAAAGCTTAAAACAAGACAAAACTAAATTGCAGATTTCTGATTTTAAACACTTCCAATCCTAGAACATTACTCTTAATAACCCATACCAGTTCTAACAGGGGAATTACATAGGTTCTTCCTTGATAATGACTCCACCAAGACGGCCATTGTTGCTCTCCTTGACAGGATTCCCAATAATATCAGCAAACTTTTCCTTTCCATAATCTCTTCGCTTGAAAGATTGATCAGGCACAGCAGTGAGTCCATGAGGGGACTCCACAAGGCGAAGCCTCTTGCGTCTGCACTTGGCAGCCATCCTTCTTTTCCTCTGATCTTCAGTCTCATGCTGATAATGACTCTGAACATGGGATGCAAATTCTTGTGAAGTATCGAAAGCCGCGGAACAATTAGGACATCCATATTTGCCATCAGGGTTATCACGGAGACTATGAGTCCTACCATCATACCCCACAGGACACTCAAAATCATTTTCATCACTCATTTCTTCCAAAGTAACATTGCTGCCAAGAATTTGAGGGGGGCTGGCAGTGGCAGCGACCGGCACTTGGCTAATAGGCTCTGCATAAATAGGCTCATCTTGTTGTCTCTCTTGGAAATTCATGTAGTTGGAGTAATTCAGATTATGGTCAGAATTTCGCCATCCGAGAGTTAGGCCTTGGTTAGAGCTAGAATTTTGAGACATCGGATAAAATGGTAACGAATCGAAAACCGGCTCTCTTTTAACAGGGCTGAAACCATTAAAGTTAGCTTCATGGTCAAGAAACCTCGAGGAATTCAGAGAGGGAAAAGGGTTCATGACCTGATTTGTGTAGCCGCCGCCATTTCCACCATTGGTTGGGAAAATGCCCTGGTTTCTGACACCATTGTTGCTAGCAAACAAGCGCTCCATAGTTGAAGCTGGGGAAAGAAAACGAGTAGTTTTGACAATCTCTTCTTTGAAAGTGAAATCAGTAAGAGGAAAACCAGCAGCAGAAGGAGGGAGTTGCAGAGGGGCATAGTCAACAGCACTCTGAACCATCTGAACTGATCTGTAAGGTGAAACAAAAGTCTTCTTAACTTGAGTGATTGTCTCACTAATCAGACCAGACTGGCCAATGCGGTCGAAATTCAGGCCATTGGTGGTACCATCCGTGATGAACCGGTTCAAACCAGAGTTTGAGTCAGGTGGTGAAAGAACCAGGCTCAAATCAATGGCTTCATTGCCAAGGCCTAAGCTTAGGCCAAGTGACGAAGCTGAATTGCAATGGTTGAAATTCATAGCCATTGAAAGGATAAAGATGACACGACAGAACGAAATTCAGCAAAAATTTGAAGCTGTGACTATTGTAAGGCCTAATCTGGCTCTTATAAGGAAAGGGTCGAATCCATTTTAGGCTAATACGTATTTTATTTGGCAATGCCTCGGGGACAGACCATAGATTTTTTTTTTGTTTGACTGCTCTCAAAATTCTCCAAAAAGTTTCATTATTTTATTGGTAAAATCGAAGGAGAATCTGGCTCTCGAGGAAATAGATAGAAAAAAAATAATTGTGAACAACCAGACGATATTTAATGAGTACCCTTTTAAGGCAAGTAAAGCTCAGATAGCCATTGGAGTCATGGAAGTTTTGTAGGAAGAATCCAGCAAACAACACAAAATAGTCACTATAAGACAAAGCAAGACATTAATACGAAGAAGCATCCAAAGAATCCCATTGGTGAGAAACCATAAAACCATAGGTTACAGTAAAAGGTGGTTTGGCGTAAAGATAGAAGAATAACTATTTTCATTACATCAAAGCAGCTTTGTAAAAAATCTGGTTGGTACAAGTGGTATGACACTTGTTTCTTTAAGTAAGGTCTTGATTCCAAGTCTTGTGAATGGAAAAAATTATTATTGCGAAAACTTTAATCCCATAGTGCCCATAGTGAATCAATCCGACTTGAACAAGATAAAAAACAACTATGTAAAAGAAAATCACGAAGGTTTTAATATTATTTTTCTAATTATATAATAAAGATGTAAATGTGCATTCTATATTTTCTTATATGCAATGTTAATTTTGTATATAATTAATTTGTTATAATTTGTAGAAATCTCATTGCAATAATCTTCTTAAAAAAAATTTTCTTATTGCCATCAAATAATTAACTTTTTGTATGCAGAAACATTGTCGTTAAACAAAACAAACATATACCAATATACAATTAGATAAAATTCAAATATACAATATGAATTTATATTAAAATTTTCAAAGATTGGTGTGAAAATAAGTTTAGTCTTATGATAATGTGTGTGATATAATAAGTGCCGTTATACGAAAGTTAATTAAGTTGGATTTTCAAAATAACATTAGTTAGTAGTGAGAATCCATACAATAATATTAAGTTAAGTTGAATTTTCAAATTATAGTTATAATAAAGTGAAAGCCCGCGTAATGATAATACCGTTATAAATCTTTTAGGAGTTGAATTTTTAAAATATAGTTATATAGAGAAGATTCGCGCACAATAACAAAACCGTTACAATTTTTACAAAATATAGTTATAAAGAGAAGACGCGCGTTATAAAAAAACGGTTATACAAGTTTTTACAAATTATAGTACGCGCGCAATGTAGTGATAACAACATATATTTGCACAAGTTATTGAACTTGAAATTTTATGATATTCTTATTACAAATTAAACAATTCCCTATTAAGTTCTCCTATATATACTCGAATACAATTTAAGCATTTAGACTCCCTTATGATCGACAAATTATTAGGTGGGACGAACCCACCACATCATCAATGGGATTAACCACTAAAATTGTGTCAAGTCAACAATTTTCTAAAACCTTATTTCATTAATATCTTCAATTTGGGGACTTACCCTATATGTATTGTTCAATTTAAAAGAGGCTAAACCTTGGACTAAAATTGTACCTAAATTATAGGAGTTGACTTGATGTGGCACAATTTTATTGATTAGTCCCATGATTAACGTGGTGGGATGGTCCTATCTAATAATTTCTCCTTATGATCACTCATTTTTTCTTTAAATAATATGATTCAATGTTAATTCGTTAGCTTCTCTCTCGTCCAAATATGTACATAACCCCACTCCTATCTGTTTTTTTTTTCTTTCCTATGAAAGAAAAAGAATTCTTGTGCTATAAAAGGTAAGTATATAGTAAATAAATCTAGTCATATATATTATGAAAATTTATTTCCTTTCCATCTCATGCCTAAAAAGCCAGTTTCAAGTTTCAACCTTTTCATTGACAGCAAATGAAATGAAATGATTGTCTCACTTATCAGACCAGACTGGCCAATGCGGTCGTCCATGATCAAACGGTTCAAGCCAGAGTTTGAGTCAGGTGGTGAAAGAACCGAGCTCAAATCAATGGCTTCATTGTCAAGGCCTAAGCTTAAGCCAAGTGAACGAAGCTTAATTGCAATGGTTGAAATTCCTAGCCATTGAGAGGATAAAAGATGACATGACAGAACGAAAACTTAGCAAAATTTGAAGCTGTGACTATGTAAGGGCCTAATCTGACTTCTTATAAGGAAAGAGTCGAATCCATTTTAGGCTAATATGTATTTTATTAGGCAATGCCGCGGGGGCAGGCCATAGATTTTGACCGTTTTCAAAATCCTCCAAAAAGTTTCATTATCTTATTGGTAAAATTAAAGGAGAACCTGGTTGTTGAGGACATAAATGGAAAGGAAGTAATTTTGAACAATTAGGCGATATTTAATGAGTAATTTTTTATGGTTTTTCATAAATTATAAGGCAAGTAAAGCTTAGATAGCCATTGGAGTCATGAAAGTTTTGCAGGAAGAATCCAACAAACAACACAAAATAGTCACTATAAAACAAAACAAAACATTAATATGAAGAAGCAGCCAAGGAATCCCATTGGTGAGAAACCATAAAACCATATGTCACAGTAAAAGGTGGTTTGGTGTAAAGATAGAATTATAGCTATTTTTCATCACATCGAAGCAGCTTTGGAAAAAGTCTGGTTGGTTCAAGTGGTTCAGTACTTGTTTCTTAAGGTAAGGTCTTGATTTTCGAGTCCTGTGAATGGAGAAAATTATTATTGCGAAAACTTTAACCCCATAGTGAACCGACCCGACTCAAACAAGACAAAAAAACAACTATGTAAAAGAAGAATCACGAAGGGATTAATATTATTTTTCTAATTATATAATAAAGTATATATAGAATGCATATGTTCATTCTATATTTTCTTATATGCAATGTTATTTTTTTTTATAATAAAAATATTACCTATTTGTAGACAAGAAATTCACATAAAGATGGAGAGTATAATCTAGCATACCGATACAAGATATGTATATATCATGTAAAAATGGAAAAAATCTAACATTTGCCAATGCAATTGCTTATTATAAATCGGAAATAATCTAACATTACAATGATGATGCATAGAAATGGATAAGAATCCGGGTTATATTACCCTATATATATATATATATATATTATATATAAATACTAAAATAATATAAGTATAGTTGGGTATTAAGAGGTAAATTATAATACTAGGGAATGAAAGCAAATAGATAAAGATGCTAATAAACAAATTAAACCCATATTCTATTGTAGACTTGAAGTTGGAATCTCAAAATTTTTTATGGCCAAAAGAAAAAAAAGGGTACTATGTATAGTCTATAGAAATCTAATTGCAATAATCTTCTAAAAGAAAAAAATTTCATTGCCATCAAATAATTAAATTTCTATATGCAGAAACATTATCATTTTTAGATCAAATAACCACTTTCATTAATCAATAATCAGAGATTACAAACGCGGGGAGGAATAGTCCCACACCACACGATTATCCAGCTCAATTTTAGCTAGAGAATGTGCTAATACATTTCCTTCCCTATTTACAAATTGAAACGTACATAAATCAACTAGGATTGCCAAATCTCTAATTTCATCTATAACTACCAACATGCTAAATACACAAACAGATAAATTACAAAGGAAACTCACATTCCGTGAGAGTAGAACCCAAGACCTCATGGTCCAGGTATACTGGAACTAAAGAGTCCAGCACTCTACCACCAGACCAAATGCCTGATGGCCAGAAACATTATCATTAAACAAAACAAACACATACCAACATACAATTAGACAAAATTCAAATATAAAATATGAATTTATAGTAAATTTTTCACAAAATTGGTGTGCGGTAGATATATTATAGAATTATATTTTAAATTAGATTAAGGCATTAAAATAATAATTCTAAATTATAAAAAAGAAAAAGAAAATTAGGTTTTAAAAATAAATTTAGTCTTATGATAATGTGTGTGATATAATAATACTGTTATACAACTTAAACTTAAGAAAGTTAATTAAGTTGGATTTTCAAAATAAAATTAGCTAGAAGTGAGAATCCACACAATAGTATTAAGTTAAGTTGAATTTTCAAATTATAGTTATAATACAGTGAAAACCCGCGTGATGATAATACCGTTATATTAAAGAGTTGAATTTTTAAAATATAGTTACAAAGTTACATTTTTTTACAAAATATAGTTAGAAAGAGAAGACGAGTGCAATAAGAAAACTATTATATAATTTTTTAACAAATTATAGTTATATAGAGAAGATGCGCGCAATGTAGTGATAACAACATATATTTGCACAAGTTATTGAACTTGAAATTTTAAGATATTGTTATTACAAATTAAACAATTCCCTATTAAGTTCTCCTATATATACTTAAATAGAAATCCTTTACAATTTAAGCATTTTCTTTCTATTCATAAACATGATATTGAAATGGACTACATAATAGAAGGTAGCCCTCTCCTTTTTCATAATCCCACACACCCCATCCCAGGATTCGAACTCGAGGCCTCCTACAAGAGGTCCCAAGCTTTAACCACCAGAGTGTCCCCTTGAGGACTACAATTTAAGCATTTAGACTCCCTTATGATCACTCATTTTTATCTTATTGGCAAATCGAAAGAGAATCTGGCTATTGAGGAAATAGATGGAAAGAAAGTAATTGTGAATAACTAGGCAATATTTAATGAGTACCATTTTATGGTTTTTCGTAAATCAAGACAAGCAAAACTCAGATAGCCATTGGAGTCATGAAAGTTTTGCAGGAAGAATCCAATAAACAACACAAAATAGTCACTATAAAACAAAGCAAAACATTAATATGCAGAAGCAGTCAAGGAAACCCATTGGGGATAAACCATAAAACCATACGTTACAGTAGAAGGTGGTTTGGTGTAAAGATAGAAGAATAGTTATTTTTCATTACTTCAAAGCAGCTTTGTAAAAAATTTAGTTGGTTCAAGTGGTTCGACACTTGTTTCTTTAGGTAAGGTCTTGATTTCGAGTCCTGTGAATGGAGAAAATTATTATCACGAAAGTTTTAGCCCCACAGTGAACCGACCCAACTTGAACAAGACAAAAAAAAAAGCAACTCTGTAAAATAAGAATCACGAAAGGTTTAATGTTATTTTTCTAATAATATAGTAAAGCATACATAAGAATGTACAAGTGCATTCTATATTTTCTTATATGCAATGTTATTTTTTTAATAAAAATATTACCTATTTGTGGACAAGAAATTCACAAAACGATGGGTAGTATAATTTAGCATACCCGAACAAGATGTATATCATGTAAAAAGTGGAAAATAATCTAACATTTGCCAATGCAATTGCTTATTATAAAATCGAAAATAATCTAACATTACAATGAAGATGCATAAAAATGGATAAGAATCCGGGTTATATTACCCTATATATATAGGTAAAGGTAAGGGAAAAATGGTGATAGATTTAATATATTAAAATCATATAAGTATGAAGGCGTCCTATAAGATTTGACAGTGTCGTTGGGTATTAAGAGGTAAATTATAATAATAGGGAATAAAAGCAAATAGATAAAGAAGCTAATAAACAAATTAAACCCAAATTCTATTGTAGACTTGAAGTTGGAATCTCAAAATTTTTTGATGGCCAAAAGAAAAAAAATATTACTATATATAGTCTGTAGAAATCTCATTGCAATAATCTTCTTGAAAAAAAAAAAATCTTATTGCCATCAAATAATTAACTTTCTATATGCAGAAACATTATCATTAAACAGAACAAACACATACCAACATACAATTAGACAAAATTCAGATATACAATATGAATTTATATTAAATTTTTCACAGATTGGTGTGTGCAACTGGTAGATATATTATAGAATTATTATTTTTAATTAGATTAAAGCATTAAAATAAAAATTCTAAATTATAAAAAGGAAAAAGAAAATTAGGTTTTAAAGATAAATTTGGTCTTATGATAATGTGTGTGATATAATATGTATTGTTATACAACTTAAGAAAGTTAATTAAGTTGGATTTTAAAAATAACATTAGCTAGTAGTGAGAATGCATACAATAATATCAAGTTAAGTTGAATTTTCAAATTATAGTTATAATAAAGTGAAAACCCGCGTAATGATAATACCGTTATAAATCTTCAAGGAGTTGAATTTTTAAAATATAGTTATAGAGAGAAGATTCACGCACAATAAGAAAACGGTTACAATTTTTACAAAATATAGTTATAAAGAGAAGGCGCGTGTAATAAGAAAACTGTTATACAAATTTTTACAAATTATAGTTATATAGAGAAGACGCATGCAACGTAGTGATAACAACATATATTTGCACAAGTTATTGAACTTGAAATTTTATGATATTCTTATAACAAATTAAACAATTCCCTATTAATTTCTTCTCTCTCTCTCTCTCTCTCTATATATATATATATATATATATATACGAACAGAAATCCTTTACAATTTAAGCATTCAGAGAGTCTCCCTTATGATTACTCATTTTTTCATTAAATTATGATTCATGTTTTAATTCGTTAGCTTCTCTCGTCCAAATACATAACCCCACTCCTATGTGAATTTTTTTTTCCTATGAAAGAAAATGCATTCTTGAGCTATAAAAGGTTAATTAGTACTCCCTCCGATCCATTTTAAGTGTCACAAATTAAGTTTTGGTTTATTTCATAATAAGTGTCACACTTATAAAACCAATACAATTTTTAGTATTTTTACAATCTATACCCCTAATTAATGGGGAGTTAGGGAGAGGGAAGATAAATGTAATTAATAAAAGGTTGGGGTGCTTAGGTAATTTAAAATATTTTATTGTTAAATTTAAGGTGAATTAATTATTATCTTAATATGTGTGATATTCCTAATGTGACACTTATTTTGGATCGGAGGGAGTATGTAGTAAATAAATTTGGTACTATTATGAAAATTTATCTCCTTTCCATATAATGCCTAAAAAGCCAGCTTGAACCTTCTCTTAACAGCAAAACAAATGAAATGGTATTGGTTTTGGAGTCTTCTAGGAGCGTTCATATCTGTAACAACCATGGTGCATGTTTTCCACGTGGCATTGCCTAATAAATCCAATTTTGTCCTTTTATGGTGCATGTTTTCCACGTGGCATTGCCTAATAAATCCAATTTTGTCCTTTTATAGTCTTTAATAAATAAAGGCAATTAAAACTCAGATACCATTTAAGTCATTAATATTTTGCAGGGCTAACAACACAAAATAGTCACTATAAAACAAAGCAAAACATTAATATGAAGAAAGCAGACAAGGAATCCCATTAATGAGAAACCATAAATCCGTACGTTACAGTAGAAGTTGGTTTGGCGTAAAGATCGAGGAATAACTATTTTTCATTACATTAAAAGCAGCTTTGTAAAAGAACGTGGTTGGTTCAAGTGGTTCAACACTTGATCCTTTAGGTAAGGTCTCGAGTTCGAGTCTTATGAAAGAAGAAAATTATTGTTGTGAGAGCTTTAGCACCATAGTAAATCTACTTAACTCAAACAAGGCAAAAAAGCAACTTAAATAACATAATTTATAATCCACAAACTAAACAAATTTACTTAAATAACATACCTAACAAATAGATAAAGAAGCTAATACACAAATTAAACCCAAATTCTATTGTAGACTTTAAGTTGGAATCTCAAAATTTTTTTATGGCCAAAATAAAAAATAATGGTACTATATAGTCTATAGAAATCTCATTGCAATAATCTCCTTAAAAAAATTATCATTGCCATCAAATAATTAACTTTCTATAAGCAGAAATATTATTATTAATAAAACAAAACACATACATAATTGGATGACATTCAAAAATACAAATTGGTGTGCGCAATTGGTAGGTATATTATAGAATTATTATTTTAAATTAGATTAAGGCATTAAAATAACAATTCTAAATTATAAAAAAAAAGAAAAAGAAAAGTAGGTTTTAAAGATAGATTTATAGTCTTATATATGATAATGAGTGTGATATAATAATACTGTTATACAAGAAAGTTAATTACGTTGGATTTTCAAAATAAAATTATAGCTAGGAAGAACATTCGCGCAATAATATTAATTTAAGTTAAAGTCTTAAAAGATACTTATAATAGTGAGAACCCGTGTAATATATAATAAGACAGTGTTATTTTTCTCTAAGGAGTTGAATTTTTAAAATATAGTTATAAAGAGAAGATTCGCGAGTGCAATAATTATAGACTTTTTCAGATTATTGTTATAAAGAGAAGACGCGCGTAATAGAAAACCGTTATACATTTTTTCAGATTATAGTTATAAAGAAAAGATGCGCGCAATAAAAACCGTTACATTTTCTCAAATTATAGTTATAAAGGGAAGACGCGCGCATTGTGATTATAACAACATACATTTGCACAAGTTATTGAACTTGAAATTTTATGATATTCTTATTACAAATTAAACAATTCCCTATTATGTTCTAAATATATATCTGAATAGAAATCTTTTACAATTTAAGCATTTAAACTCCCTTATGATCACTCAATTTTTCTTTAAATTATGATTCATGTTACTTTGTCAGGTTCTCTTGTCCAAATACATAACCCCATTCCTATCTGAATTTTCTTTCCTATAAAAGAAAATGAATTCTTGGGCTACAAAAGGTTAGTATGTAGTAAATAAATCTAGTCATATCATGAAAAATTTATTTCCTTTCCATCTAAAACCTAAAAAGCAAACTTCAACCTTCCATTGACAGCAAAACTAATGAAGTGGTTTTGGTTTTTGGAGTCTTCTAGGAGCGTTCATATTTGAAAGAACCATGGTGAATGTTTTCCTCATGGCATTCCCTACCCATTTTGCCCTTAGATGGACCTGACCAACGGTTATAAATATCCGGACATAGCATCGTCGTTCACTCACAAACTCAAGCCTTTTCCCCATCGTCTATCCCAAAGTTTTCATCACCATTTCCCTTTGCTTCATCTTCTTTTTCTCCTCTCAATTAATCTTTTTTTCTACCCAAATGGCTACCAATTCCAACAACAACATCAACTCCTCATCAGCTGGCAATGATCCCTTTGATTTAAGCTGGATTTTCCAGTCGAATGACTCAAACGTCGACCTGAACCATGTTGGTTCTTTGACTGGGTCTGGACTTAACCTTAATGACTTGAGTTTGGGCCATCGCCAGCTTGGTATGGTCACTAGTATGACAACAGAGGTGAGGAGAACATATGTTTCTCCTAGACCTTGTCACCAATCTACCTCTTTTTCTCTCCATGATGAAACCCTTACACATGAAGTGGTGAAAACTACTCACTTTTTTGCTCCACCATCTATGATGGACCATTTTATGTTTTCTTCCAATTCTGGTGTTGGAAATCAAGGGACTTTGCCTACAAACATCAGCGTCCGCATCCAGGAACAAGGACAAGCTGCGGCTGTGAGTAATTTTCAACCAAATTCTAGTGTTAGATTTCAAGGAGGAACACTGCCAAGTAGCAGCATTCAACCAACGAGCGGCAATCAACCTGCAGTAAGTAATCACCAACCCAACTATAGTTTTAGAAATCAAGGAATTTTCTCAATCTGTGGTGTTTGCATGTAGGAACAATCGCAACCTGTTGCGAGAAATCAGAGAAGCAGAAGTGCCCATGAGGTAATTGATGTCGATGCTTATGATAGTGATGTTCGTGACAACTCAAGCAGGGCTAGTGAAAATCAACCCCACTGGCCCAACATGCAGGTTAGGAATGACGTTTTCTTTGAGAATCTGTCAATGAACCCTGTCAATCATGGTAGCGGCAACATAAATGTGCCCATTAATGGCGGAATTCATGAGAATTCAGCAAATGCAAACGATCCACAGCTTGACAACACTGGACAGGACGGAGGTAGAGGAAGAGGTCGAGGTCGAGGTCATGGTCGTGGGAGATCGACTGATCAGGATGGCATGGCTGATAGCTTTCCCCCTCAGAACCGTGGAGTGGGCAGTGGCAGAGGTAGAGACAGAGGTAGAGGGCGAGGGCAAGGGAGAAAAAATGATGGTAGGATTCACTGTTTACCTCGTGGCGATAACGGTGGCTACTATTGCCCTTTCCCTGAATGCCAAAACCTTGTCTTCCAAACAACGCAGGGATTCGTAGCCCATGCTTCAAGCATTCACCACTCTGCTGAAACCTCTGAGGAGAGACAAAGGAGGAACGAAGCAAGGTTTGGGAAAAGGAAGCTTAGCCTTAGCTTGACAAAATGTGGCATTTCAGTCATGCCTGACAAGCTGAATTTCAAGCCGGTCAAGTTGGGCGAAAATCAAAGTAATTCAAAATGGGAAAATGATGGCGAAAGGACCATTGCTGTTGGAAGCCAAGATATTAAACCTAGGATTCTTCTCGGTATTAACATTAATTAGTTGCATACTTCTGTTTCTGGCTGCTGGCATCCCTTCTATTAAGTTTCTGAGGATCATAGTGGGAACCATTGAAGAAGATACAGAAAAGGGGGCTCGGAAACGACTGATTATGAAGCAGCTTAAGAAGGAATCAATAAATTGGAGCGAGGAAGAGGATAATCTCAATTCGAGTTGATATAATCAACCCAAAGAAACTCAGCTTCACCAAGAACAAGACTTGGACGAGCATGAGATCCTTCTAAACAGAAAGGTTAAATCAATTTAAGGCTTTTGGCAATACAGGGCACAAATATAGAAGAACAGCAAGGAAAAACTGAACACATTCGACAACATCATTCTTTTTGTTTCGTATTCATCATATTCCAAAAGAAAAGATGTACATGTCTTTGTCCATTTCCATTTTCCATGATTTTCTTTCGGTACCTAGTGATTGAACCATGGTTACTGGAACTAAAAAGGTGGCTCGGAAACAACTGATTATGAAACAGCTTGACAAGGATCAATAAATTGGAGCGAGGAAGAGGATAATCTCAATTCGAGTTGATATAATCAACCCAAAGAAACTCAGCTTCACCAAGAACAAGACTCAGATGAGCATGAGAATATCCTTCTAAATAGAAAAGTTAAATCATTTTAAGGCTTTTGGCAATACATGGCACAAATATAGATGAACAACAAGGGAAGACTGAACATATTCGGCAACATCATTCTTTTTGTTTCTTATTCATCATATTCCAAAAGAAAAATTGTATATATTTGAATTTTGTCAATCTCCATTTTCCTTGATTTTTCTTTGGGTACCTAGTGGTTGAACCACGGAAGCTGAAACTAAGAGCCCAACATTTTCCTTGATTTTATTATGGGCATTGTCCTGCATTTTCCTTGTGTGATGCAATTGACGCTGATACAATAGGAAAATAAATATCCTTTTATGTTTCTTAAAAAACATTAAGTAGCATATCCTCTGTAACTCTCCTTTGCTATATATCTTCCTCAAAGTTTCTTCGTCGACTAGCTATTTTAGGATTGTAATCTCCAACTTGTATAGACCTTTGGAAGTAATAACAATATATATGGTTGGTGCAATTTAAGATCACTAACTTTATTAGCAGTAATAAAAATGGTTATTGCCCTAAAGACAAAAATTTTGGTTTTCTATAAATTTTTGAATTAGTAATTACTGTGATACAATTGCAAATGATATAAAAAGGAATTTGCTTCAGTTTAAGATTTAACTTCATTAGGAAATGGTTTATGCAGTAAAGATCATTTGATACTTTAAGTACTTTACAAGTTAGAAATTTCAATTTTTTTTAAAAATTATGTGTCATATATTAGCCGTTACATTTTAAAAAATAAAGTTAAGTTTTTAAATATAGTTAGTTACAATGTGAAAAACGCTTGCATGTTGTAATACATTTTGAAAAGTAATACTCTTCCGTTCTGAGTTGAATGACCATTTTGTAAATGGCACTGAGTTTAATAAAAAGTGGTACTATTTGAGTGATATTTTTATAATTTTATATCTTTAAAAGTGAGTATGAAGTGGTGGGTCATATTAAAAGTTAATGATTATATAAAGGGTAGTGTTGTAAAAA
Source organism: Corchorus capsularis (assembly GCA_001974805.1). Taxonomy (NCBI): domain Eukaryota; kingdom Viridiplantae; phylum Streptophyta; class Magnoliopsida; order Malvales; family Malvaceae; genus Corchorus; species Corchorus capsularis. Next base: position 1,519 of record AWWV01012092.1, on the reverse strand, counting down.
TGCTTACCATTTTAGGAAAGTGGACATTATTTTGACACATCCAAAAATAATAAGGTGGCCATTCAATATGAAACGAAGAGAGTATAACTTTTATAGTTAGATTTGAAAATAATGCGCGCGCGAAAATGAGATCGTTATAATTAACAAATTACAATCTTTTACATTTAAAAAAAAGTTAAGTTTTTAAAATATAGTTACAATGTGAAAAAAACACGCATATGTTGTAAAATACATTTTTTTTAGGGAAAAACATCAAAGATGCTTAATTCATTCAATTTGGAAAATCAAAATTAACAACGCGAGGAGGTAATTCTCCGCACCACACATATCTAGCATCAATATTACAATCAACTTTTGCTATCCTATGTGCTAATTCATTGCCTTCACGATGAACATGATGGAAGGAGCATCGATTGAAATTTACTGCAAGTTCTCTAATCTCATTAATCAACATCCCTCCTTCCCACAAGACTGGTCTCGGATTCATCACTTCTCTAATGGCTAGCAATGAATCACTCTCTATCATACAAGCTGTAAGACCCTTGGAAAGAGCCAAAGAAAGTCCAAACTGGATAGCATAAGTCTCTACAAAAAAAGAATCAGATACAAAACGCACACATGTTACTGCATTCAACAATACATCTCCGTTAGATTCCCTTATCACCACACCAAGACATGCCACTTGAGAGTTAACATCATAGACGGCATCCGTGTTAACTTTAAAGATACCCGAGGGTGGTGGACGCCAAGCCTCCCTTGGTCGAAGCCCCTCTATTCGTGACATATTCTGTTGGCAAGTGACAATCTCCTCCACAATCTTCGCAGCTGCAACACAAAGTGACTTCGGCATTCGACACAAATTCTCATGCAAACACTTATTTCGGTTTGTCCAAATCAACCAAAGAAGAGTACAAACTAAAGCCAAGCAACCTAGCTGACTTGCTTTAATTAAGCACTCCTAAAAATTATCCCCAAGAGACCATTCCTCCAAATACACTAATAGCCAAGGACATGAAATAGACCATACCATTCGGCTAAAAGTGCACTCAAAGAAAATTTGATAAAGAGAAGACTCAATACCATTACAGACAGGACATTCATCTTCAATTGGAACCCCACGATGGAAAAGAATAGATTTAGCAGGCAAGATACTCCATATAAGTCTCCAAATAAAGAATCGTACCTTTGGATAAACCCCAGTACTCCATACCAATCTCCATATTGGTGACCGAAGCTCCACTTGAAATTCTTCCTTACCCAAAATTTTGCGAGCAACATGATAGCCTGACTTGACCGAATAAACTCCATTCGTCGAGTCCAAATTAATACATCTGGGTTTGGAGTAGTAGCCAATGGGATACATCGAATACGATCGACATCTTCCTCATAGAAAAGCTCCCGTAGTATATCCATATCCCATTGACGTTGATCATCAACCAAAGCAGAAACCGTAATAGGCAATTGAACAATACCACTTCTTGGCATAGGTAAAAAATTGGGAGGAGCATTAAGCCATCTA
>AWWV01012091.1:0-22794 GCA_001974805.1 Corchorus capsularis | reverse complement strand
ATATAATCTAGCATACCCGAACAAGATATATCATGTAAAAATGGAAAATAATATAACATTTGTCAATGCAATTTTTTTTTTGCTACAATTTGTCAATGCAATTGCTTTTATAAAATCGGAAATATTCTAACATGGCAATGAAATGCATAAAGACGGAAAAGAATCCGGGTTATATTAACCTATAGGTAAGGGAATAATGGTGATAGATTAAATACTAATAATATAAGTATAGTTGGATATGATCAAGAGGTATATATAATAGGGAATAAAAGCACAAGATTTTGAGAATGTAATCCACAAACTAACAAATTTACTTAAATAACATACCTAACAAATAGATAAAGAAGCTAATAAACAAATTAAACCCATATTCTATTGTAGACTTGAAGTTGGAATCTCAAAATTTGTTGATGGACGAAAAAAATGGTACTATATACATTCTATAGAAATATGTTTGAGGTGAAAAATTTAAGGATTCTCACCCTTGTTTCTTCTATGTAAGAGTGGGGAATCAAAATCTAAATATGAAATTGCAATTGTGTCAAATTAAGAGATTTATTAAGAACACTAGGAAAATACAAAGAGAAAATTAGATTCTTGATCTCGGATGCTTGATTACAAGAGCTTGAATATAATCTAAGTTAAGGGAACTACTCCTAATTTGCAAGGTAATCTACTTCTAAGGTTACTTCTAAAAATCTAGACAACTATGAGATTTTTGACTTCTTGTTTTTGATGAATTTGCCAACCCCTTGAACATAAGAAAAACTTCTATTTATAATGTCCAAATTAGTAGTTAAGTAACCACTTATCCACATTATATCAACATGTGAATAACATTTATAAATTCCCATTTTAAGTGGGAAGTAACCGACCATTAACTTACTTAATAACCAAAATTAACCTCCTTTATTAACCATCATGGCTATATTATCTTGTAAGCCCAAGAATGATTAAGTTCAAGCCCAAATTAAACTCAATTTATTTTCTTCAAAAGTCCAAACAATTTAGTCCGGCCCTAGTACTTAATTTTCAACCCAACAAAATCTCATTGCAATAATCTTTTTTTTTTAAAAAACAAAATTCTCATTATCATCAAATAATTAACTTTCTATATGCAAAAACATTATCACTAAACATAATAACATATACCAACATACAATTAGACGAAAGTTAGATATACAATATGAATTTATATTAAATTCATCACAAATTGGTGTGCGCAACTAGTAGATATATTATAGAATTATTATTTTAAATTAGATTAAGGCATTAAAATAACAATTCTAATTTATAAAAAATAAGAAAAAGAAAAGTAGGTTTTAAAGATAAATTTATAGTCTTATAATAATCAGTGTGAGATAATAATAATGTTATACAATTTAAGAAAGTTAATTAAGTTGGATTTTCAAAATAAATTTATAGCTAGGAAATGAAAATCCGCACAATAATATTAAGTTAAGTTGAATTTCCAAAATATAGTTATAATAGTGAAAACCGCAGACACAATAGGTACTGGCACGGAGAGAGTTCATTGCATAATAATAAGACCGTTATACATCTTTAAGGAGTTGAATTTTTTAAAATATAGTTATAAAAAGAAGATTCGCGCGCGCAATAAAAAACCGTTATACAATTTTTTTCAAATTATAGTTAGAAAGAGAAGGCGCGCGCATTGTAGTGATAAAAGCATACATTTGCACAAGTTCTTGGACTTTAAAATTTAAGCAGTTAGAGAGACTCCCTTATGATCACTCATTTTTTCTTTAAATTAAGATTAATGTTTTAGTTCGTTAGCTTCTCTCGTCCAAATACATAACCCTACTCCTATGTGAATGTTCTTTCCTATGAAAGAAAATGAATTTTTGAGCTATAAAAGGTTAGTCTATAGTAAATAAATCTGGTAATATTATGAAAATTTATTTCCTTTCCATATAATGCCTAAAAAGCCAGCTTGAACCTTCTCTTGACAGCAAAACAAATGAAATGGTATTGGTTTTGGAGTCTTCTAGGAGCGTTCATATATGTAACAACCATGTTGCATGCTTTCCACGTGGCATTGTCTAATAAAAACCAACCATGGTGCATGTTTTCCACGTGGCATTGCCTAATAAAAACCAACCATGATGCATGTTTTTCACGTGGCATTGCCTACTAAAAATCAACCATATGGCATTGCCTAATAAATCCAATTTTGTCGTTTTATGGTGCATGTTTTCCACGTGGCATTGCCTAATAAATCCAATTTTGTCCTTTTATAGTCTTTAATAAATAAAGGCAATTAAAACTCAGATAGCCATTCCATTTAATTCATTAATATTTTGCAGGGCTAACAACATAAAATAGTCACTATAAAACAAAGCAAAACATTAATATGAAGAAAGCAGACAAGGAATCCCATTAATGAGAAACCATAAATCCGTACGTTACAGTAGAAGTTGGTTTGGCGTAAAGATCGAGGAATAACTAGTTTTCATTACATCCAAAGCAGCTTTGTAAAAGAACTTGGTTGGTTCAAGTGGTTCGACACTTGATCTTTTAGGTAAGGTGTTGAGTTCGAGTTTTGTGAATGAAGAAAATTATTGTTGCGAGAGGTTTAACCCCGTAGTAGACAAGACAAAAAAAGTAGCTTAAATAACATAATTTATAATCTACAAACTAAACAAATTTACTTAAATAACATACCTAACAAATAGAAGCTAATACACAAATTAAACCCAAATTCCTTTGTAGACTTTAAGTTGGATACTCAAAATTTTTTTTATGGCCAAAAGGCAAAAAAAAAGGTACTATATAGTCTATAGAAATCTCATTGCAATAATCTTCTTAAAAAAAATAAATTCTCATTGCCATCACATAATTAACTTTCTATATGGAGAAACATTATTGTTAAAAAAACGAACACATACACAATTGGATGAATTTCATATATATAATATTAATTTATTTATATTAAATTCATTACAAGTTGTTGTGCGTGATTGGTAGATATATTATAGAATTATTATTTTAAATTAGATTAAGGCATTAAAATAACAATTCTAAGTTATTAAAAAAAGAAAAAGAAAAGTAGGTTTTAAAGATAAATTTATAGTCTTATATATGATCTTGAGTGTGATATAATAATACTGTTATGCAAGAAAGTTAATTAAAGTTGGATTTTCAAAATAAAATTATAGCTAGGAAGAATATTTGCACAATAATATTACGTTAAGTTAAATTTTCAAAATATAGTTATAGTAGTGAAAATCCGCGTTATAAATTGTTAAGGAGTTGAATTTTTAAAATATAGTTATAAAGAGAAGATTTGCGTGCTCAATAAAAATCGTAATATATTTTTTCAGATTATAGTTATAAAGAGAATTACGCGCGCAATAAAAAACCGTTATATATTTTTTCAGATTATAGTTATAAAGAGAAGACGCGTGCAATGAAAAACCGTTATACATTTTTTCAAATTATAGTTATAAAGAGAAGTCGCGCGCATTGTATTTATAACATCATACATTTGCACAAGTTATTGAACTTGAAATTTTATGATATTCTTATTACAAATTAAACAATTCCCTATTAAGTTCTCCTATATAATAGAAATATTTTACAATTTAAGCATTTAGACTCCCTTCTGATCATTTAAGTTTTCTTTAAATTATGATTCATGTTAATTCGTTAGCTTCTATCATCCAAATACATAAACCCCATTCCTATCTGAATTTTCTTTCTTATGAAAGAAAATGAATTCTTGGGTTATAAAAGGTTAGTATATAGTAAATAAATCTGGTGATCTTATGAAAATTTTATTTCCTTTTCCATCTAATGCCTAAAAAGCCAGCTTCAACCTTCCATTGACAGCAAAACTGATAAGGTGGTTTTGGTTTTTGGAGTCTTCTAGGAGCGTTCATATCTGAAACTGAAACAACCATGGTGAATGTTTTCCCAATGGTATTGCCTTATAATCCCCATTTTACCCTTAGATGGACCTGACTAACGGTTATAAGAATCCAAATGTAGCCACCCTTCATTCACTTACAAACACAAGTTTTGCTTTTGCTTTCCCCATCATCTATTTAAAAGTTTTCATCACCATTTCCTTTTACTTCATCTTCTTTTCTCCTCTTAATTAATCTTTTCTTTTACCCAAATGGCTGCCAATTCCAACAACAACACCAACTCCTTCTCATCAGCTGGCAATAACCCCTTTGATTTGAGTTGGCTTTTTCAGTACAATGACTCAAATGCCAGCCTGAACAATCCTAGTTCTTCATCCAGGTCTGGCCTGAATTTGGGCCATGGCCAGCTTGGTAGGGTCACTAGTGTGACCACAGAGGTGAGAAGAACTTATGTTTCTCCTCAATCTGGTCATCAATCTGCCTCTTTTCCTGTTCCTGATGGAACCGTTACATACGAAGTGGTAAGAAGTACTCGTTTTTTTGTTCCACCGTCTACAATGGACCATACGTTCGTTTCCAGTTCCGGTGTTGGAAATCAAGGGTCGACTTTGCCGACAAACGTCGGCGTTTTCAACCAAGAACAACAAGCCGGCGCCGGCCAACCTGCGGTAAGTAATCACCAACCCCAATTCTAGTTTCAGAAAACAAGGAATATTTTTCTCAACTAATGGCGTTTACATGCAGGAACAATCCCAACCTGTTGTGAGAAACCAATTCAACATGCTTGCTTCTACTTCTAATCTAAACAGAAATCAAGTAAATTTATCATCCAGTGCTGGGGTTCGCATCCTCGAGCAAGGGCAACAACCTATTATGAGAAACCAACCGCACCGGGCTCTCAATATTTTCAACAATGTCAATCAGAGAAGCAACATCGCCCATGAGGTAATTGATGTCGATGCTTATGATAACGAGGTTTGTGGCAACTCAAGCAGGGCCAGTGAAAATCAATCTCACCGGCCCAACATCCAAGTCAAGAATGACGCTTTCTCTGAGAATCCATCAATGAACCTTGCCAATCATGGTAGCGACGACATAAATGTGCCCATTAATGGCGGAATACATGAGAATTCAGCAAATGCAAGCGATCCACTGCTTGATAACGCTGGACATGGCAGAGGCAGATGAAGAGGTGGAATAAGAGGCCAAGGTCGAGGTCGTGGTCGAGGTCATGGTCGTGGCCGTGGCAGATTAGCTGATCAGGATGGCATGACTGATAGCCTACCCCCTCAGAGCCTTGGAGCTGGCACTGGTAGAGGCAGAGGCAGAGGCAGAGGGAGAGGGCGAGGGAGGGAAAATGATGGTAGGATTCACAGCTTACCTCGTGGTGATAAAGGTGGCTACTATTGCCCTTTCCCTAACTGCCAAAACCTTGTCTTCCAAACAGCACAAGAATTTGCAGCCCATGCTTCGTCCGTTCACCACTCTGCTGAAACCTCTGAGGAGAGACGAAGGAGAGCCGAAACAAGGTTTGGTAAAAGGAAGCTCAGCCTTGGCTTGACGAAAAATGGCATTTCAGTCATGCCTGATAAACTGAATTTCAAGCCACTAAAGTTGGGCGAAAATCAGAGTAGTTCACAAAATGAAAATGATGGCGAAAGGACCATTGCTGTTGCAAGCCAAGATATTAAGCCCAGGATTCTTCCTGGTATTAACATTAATTAAATATCATACTTTTGTTTCCGGCATCCCTTCTATTAAGTTTCTGAGGATCATAGTGGGAACCATTGAAGAATCACCAAGAAAAAGACTAAGACGAGCATGAGATCCTTCTAAATAGGAAGGTTAAATCATTTGGCAGTACAGGGCACAAATATAGAAGAACAGCAAGGGAAGGCTGAACACATTCGGCAACATCATTCCTTTTGTTTCTTATTCATTATATTCCAAAAGAAAAAGTGTACATGTTTGAATTTTGTCCATTTGCATTTGCCTTGATTTTCTTTTGGTACCTAGCAATTGAACCTTGGCTACTAGAACTAAAAAGGGGCTTCGAAAGCAACTGATTATGAAGCAGCTTGAGAAGGAATCAATAAATTGGAGCGAGAAAGAGGATAATCTCAATTCAAGTTGATATAATCAGCCCAAAGAAACTTAGCTTCACCAAGAACAAGACTCAGACGAGTATGAGATCCTTCTAAACAGAAATGTTAAATCATTTTAAGGCTTTTGGCAATACAGGGCACAAATATAGAAGAATAGCAAGGGAAGATTGAACACATTTGGCAACATATTTTTTTTTGTTTCTTATTCATCATATTCCAAAAGGAAAAGGTGTACATGTTTGAATTGTCCATCTCCATTTTTCTTGATTTTTTTTGGTACCTAGAAATTGAACCATGGTTACTGGAAGTGCACCATTTTCCTTGATTTTGTTATGGGCATGGCGGAATAGAAACCGGGTTGTCCCGCATTTTCCTTGTGTGATGCAAGTGATTCTGATACAATGGGAAAATAAATAGTATCCTTTTATGTTTAAAAAAAAACATTAAGTAGCAAAGAACATGATTAAAAAGTTAAACCCTAGCCGTCTCCCCCTTTTCTCCCTTCTCTAGTTTTTTCTTGCTTTGATCTCTTTTCGCTCCTCCTCCTTGGCTATTACTGTCAAGGGGGAGGAGGGGTTTGATTTTTTATTTCATATCTTGTTATTTTTCTTTAGTTCTAGAATAAAGTCCCACAGATCTATTGATCTGTTTGGGTTATGAGTCTCCGAATCTTTAGATCTTGGATGTTTAAGTTATTTCAGTTTGTCGAGTCAGTTTATTGATCAGATCAAAATTATGCATCTTTTTATGGTCATTTTCCTATGCTTTTTGGTATTTTATGCTTGATTACGCCTTGTATTTGGTATATTTGTGTTTATAGGTGTTAAAGGGAAGAAAAGTGCAAAATCACCACTTTTGTGCCTTTATGGAGCCTTTTTGGATGATTATTTACACAAATATTTTCCAAGGACAATTTGGAGGAAGAATGGAGCAAATATGATCGTGATTGAAGAGCTTGAAGAGTCAATTTTATCATCATAAGATTGATTTTCAAGAGTTTGAAGCAAAGGAGCAAAGTTGAAATTCAAGTCAAGAAGTGTCATAGCACTGGAGGACATGGGTCGCGAGGCAAACCACATGGGGCGCCAAGCATACCACATGGGCCCCCAGCTGGAGTCGAGACATGCAACCAGCAAGCACATGGGCGCTGGCGACATGGGTGCTGATGCCAACGGCCTGGGCGCACAAGCATACCACATGGGCGCCCAGGGGGAGTCGGGTAGCATGTCAAGCGCGCGCCACCCAGCTGCCTTGTGTGCCTTCACCTTGAAGCTTCTTCACTTGTTTCCAGATTTGGCGACCCTTCTGTATTTTGACCATAACTTTTGATCCAGAGCTCCGTTTAAGGCGTATGAGTAGCCGTTGGAAAGCTAACTCCGAGAGCTACAACTTTCGTGTTTTTCTCGAAGCCCAGTTTTGCCGTTATTGTGTACGAAAATGACCCTGAAGTTTCTGCAGATATGCTGGACTTTGAAAAGCCCAAGAATCAAGCCCAAGATGATTCGATAAACCCTAATTCGGTGCTAAGGGATAGCCCAGACCTGTAGGACGACTTTAAACCTAATTAAAGGTGGTTTAATGAGCTTAAATTACTATCTTGTCCTAGGTTAAGTTAGCCCTAAGTCTCTAGTATAAATAGCCACCTTTTCTCTTTAGAAAAGGAGAGGGGGGGGGGGGGTAGTTGGAAAATTAGATTAAAGATTGGAGCAAGGAGCCGCCGGCCATACTCTAGGTTTTTCTATTCCTTTTGATGGCTACTCAATTCATGAGTAGCTAATCTTTTATTTCTCCAATGTGGAATCTTATTGATCTCTTGACATTTAATTTATGGGGAGATTCTTGTTCATAATAATTTGATTTTCACTTGAATATGTTTCTTATCTCTATACTTCAATTTATGTATTTATATCTTGATGGATTTGGAGGCCTACTTATCTTGATAATATAAATGCTAAAGTTAGATTCAAGTAGCTTGAGTCAAGCTAAAGTTGGTCCAAGTAACAATTGAATTCTAGGAGTCCTGGGTTCAATGGGATATCAAACCTTGTTGAAATCATTAGGCCGAGATGGAAATTGATGTAGGCAAGTTTGGTATTGATTTATCATGCATGTGGATTAATAAAACCTAATGCTTGTTATAGGAAGGGGTGAAACCTAGATCATAACATTTGAGGTTAATTGCAGTGAGATACGGGTTAATCTTTTTAACATGTTGGAATTAGCATCACGTCTGTTCCTATACCAATTATTCAAGTGGAGTTGTTTGAGATATTAGAGAGATTATTTTGTTTTAAGGAAAGTTGAAGCCTACGTCTTAGGATATATACTACTTTAGAATAATTTATGATGCTTAATTGATTGGCAATTAATATCGAATTTATATTTTGTGTCGATGATCCATGTTAATATTGTCAAGAGTAAAATAGATTCTATATTGGAGGCTTGTTTTACATAGTTAATTACTCAATTTACTTTTCTCTTAATTTGTTTTGTTAGTTTTAATTTAAAATCACCAAAATCTCTTTTTCAAAATTACTCTTTTTAACATAATTGATTAGTGAAGAAATTATCCTCTCTCCCTGTGGATTCGACCCCTACTTGCCCTAGCTAGTAGTTATTGGTTTGTGGGGAATTATCTTGTGATTTGATCAACGATCGATCATTTATTCAGTTTGTTTGATGTCTTTTGAGTTTACAGTAGATTGGGGATTTCACCATCATACTGAGATGGGTCTTCTTTGTGATTTTCGGATCAATCAGGGAGGTTTTGGGATCACTCACCTTTCTGTCGTTGGTGAAAGCTCACAGAAGCGAAAACGAAGAGGTGTCACACGTGCTAGAGACTCATGAGAAAGGTTCGAAACTCCAATTCAAAGGATTCATATCATGATGACAGATCCAGATCAAGACGTTGATCATGAAATTCAATTTATTGTAATTTATGTTATGAACAATGTGATTTTATTTTCATGAATGAAATTACATTTTCTTAAAAAAAAAAACATTAAGTAGCATATCCTCTGCAACTCTCTCCTTCTTCAAAGTTTTCTTCGTCTACTAGCTACTTTAGGGTTGTAATCTCCAACTTGTATAAAGCTTTGGAAGTACTCCCTCCGTCCCATATTATCTGTCCATTTTCCCCCTAAAATCTTGTCCCAAATTATCTGCCCTTTAACCACTTTTAAGATAAAATTTCCTGATTAACCCCTATTTAATTTTTCTGGTAAATATAATACTGTGATAATGGAAGAGTGTTCACCAAAAAAAATAATGGGAGAGAGAAAGGGTAATATGGGTAGAATGAGTAAAAAGTCTATAAAATTTAACAAATTGGTTGATTTTCTTAATATGTGTGAAAAAAGGAAATGAGACAGATAATATGGGACGGAGGAAGTAATTATTATATATACATATATATATATATATATATATATATGCTTTGTGCAATTTAAGATCATTAACTTTATTAGTAGTAAAAAAAGGGTCGTTAGCCTGAAGACAAAAATTCTGGTTTTTTATAAGTTTTTGAACTAGTAATTACTGTGATACAATTGCAAATGATTTAAATAAGAATTTGCTTATATTCATTTTAAGATTATTTTCATTAAAAATTGGTTTAGTTAATAAAGACCATTTGATACTTTTAAGTATTTTAGAAGATAGAGATTTCAAATTTTGGTTAAAAATATGTGTCATATTAGCCGTTACATTTTAAAAATAAAGTTTTTTGAGCAAATAAAGATTCAATTAATGAATGAAATCAGGATTACAAACATCGAGTGGTAAAGACCCGCACCACACATGACTAACATCTAACTTTGCTAGCCTATGTGCCAAAATATTAGCTTCTCTATTTACATAATTAAACATACAACTATCAAATAGATCAACCAAACTCCTAATTTCATGAATGAGAACTCCCCCATCCCACCAACTAGGGCCAGATCCTTTGATTTCATTGATGGCCATGAGGCAATCACTCTCAATCATAGGGGTGGACGTCGGTCGGTTTCGGTCGGGTCGGGGGGAAAAATTTTCAAAAATGAACTACCGATCGACAGCCCCCCAGCCACCGATCACCGATCGACTAGTGCTAGAAACCGCCAGCCACCAACCGAATTCGGTTTCGGTCGGTTGGACGGTTTTTAGCTCTAGTCGGTTGCTACATTAAAATTGCAAAAACTTGTATAAGCTGTTGGAAAATTAGAAGGAAACAAACAACGAAATTACATGTTGATGGAAACTAAAATGCTGCCAACTATATAATGCTTCATTACTCAAGCATCAGGAACTAAAACCAGCAGCCAAATAGCAAAAAATAGCATCAAGAATTGAGAATCTACAATGTAATCCCAATTTACAAAAAGAACCAAGGCAGGCCACCAGGTCCAGCCAATCTCCGTGAAAGATAACAGAGTTTTGCTACCAAAAGAAGAGCGCCTTATTAACTAATTAGAAACTATATATATACTCAGAGACAAACCCCCGATCAATGGAAAGAATATGCAAAAATTAAAGGTGTGGTACTGGTATTCTGACCTGAAAGTTGGGTTTCCTTGGGGCCACAACATGTTAGTCATTTGATGGATGTTTTGAGCTACATTCCCTGTGTTAATACAGGTTAAAGCAGAGCGTCTTGGTTTGGGAAATCTATGACGGAAGCGTCACCGAGGATTCAGAGCTCATCTCTGTTTTCCTTGTTTGTATTTAAAGAAAATAGTTGCAAAATTTTGATCTTATGAATCGCCACTGCCCGATCTGACCTAGAATCTTCCAAGAACTTCACCTGATCTAACCTTAAACGAAGAGGCGGCATAATTTTGAGACTGGAGAATGAGAGAAAGAAGAGAGAAATGTCGAGGTGGAGGGGAAGACTAAGAGGCGGAAGAGAGAAAAGAAGAAGAAATAGGAAAAAGAAAAGATGAATAGACTTAGGGTTTTAGTTTTATTATATATAATATCTATAATATAAATATATTTATTAATATATATATATAGTCGGTCGGTTATTCGGTCGGTTTCGGGTCCAAAAAATTAGACCCGAACACCGACCGAAATAAGGAAGTAACTGTTGGTTTTTTACCGACTTACCGACAGTACCCTCAAAACCGACCCGCCAAGGGTCGGTTGGGTCGGTGGCAGTCGGTTGGGTCGGTAAGCCCGACCCATGCCCACCCCTACTCAATCACACAATCCATGAGTCCATACTCCAAAGCTATCTCAAATGCAAACAAAATCGCATGGACCTCAGCATATAAGGATCTGAAACAAAAGATAATCGTCGTGTCCCTGAAACAATGATTCATCCGCTACTATCTCTAACAACAACCCCAAAACCTGCCTCCTTCTTGAGTAGCACAAGAGGAGGCATCCATATTAATTTTCAAAATACCTGGATGTGGCGGCACCCAGTGCCTTTATTTTTGAAAAAATAAAGTTAAGTTGTTAAAATATAGTTATAATGTGAAAAAAGACGCGCATGTCAGAATACATTTTTGAAATGCAAATAACTTTTATAGTTAGATTTGAAAATAGTGTACGTGCGAAAATGGGATCATTAAATATTAATAATCTTTTATGTTTTAAGAAATAGGCTTTAAAATATAGTTACAATGTGAAAAAATGCATGTATGTCCCAATGCATCTTTTTAAAAGCAAATCGTTAGATTTGAAAATAGTGTGTGCGCGAAAATGAGATCGTTAAGTAATAATATTTTAAAATTTTTAAAAAAATCAAGGTTTTAAAATATAGTTACAGATCATCGTTAAGAACTAAAAAGACTAATTATAATAAGTCTACCACTTTTTTTTTGTTCTGTATTTTCAGGACTCCTTTGTGAGAGTTTTTGTATTGTCTTGGTACAATCTTCCAATCTCCTTTTCTTTCCCAAAACCTTTTGAATCGTAATCATTCCCACTCTTTTCTGTAATCTTTTTTCAATCCTGTCACCAAACCTTTTCCTATGGCTGAAGATCTTAACAAACTTTGGGAGAATTTCAATTTGTGTGTAGAAGAAAACACTGTCATTGAAACAAATCCCAACTGCACTCAAGATGTTCTGGGGGCCGGATCTTACTGTCTTTTTGGTAAAATACTTACTAGGAAACAAGTAAGAATTGAAATTCTTAGAACTGTGCTGTATAAAGTTTGGAAACTGATGGCAGACTCATTCTCCGAGAGATGGGAAACAAAATGGTGTTGTTCCAATTTGAAAAAGAGGCAGAACGAGACATAATTTTTATGCAGCAACCATGGTGCTTTAATAAGGCTTTAATTGTTCTACAAGATTTTGATGGATTTTCATCTCCTGAATCTATCAATCTTGACTGGTGTTCATTTTGGGTACAGATCCATGGATTACCTTTTGCTTGTATGAATAAAAGTATTGGTACTGATATATGGAAAATCATGGGCATTGTTGAAGAAGTTGATACTACTGGAGATGGGGGAATTTGGGGGAATTGCTTGAGAGTTAGAATCAACCTCAATGTTAATAGACCATTAAAAAGAGGAACCCGTATTAACCTTCCTATCAATGGAATTTCCACTGTTAGCTTTCGCTATGAGAGGCTCCCGGATTTTTGCTTTGTATGTGGATGCTTGAATCATCATGAATCTGAGTGTGATGTTGCTTTTACAATGAAGAAGAAAACTGGGAAAATCATCCGTTCATATGGTGTTTGGATGAGAGCAGAAATCCCACTAACAAATATTGCTACTGGAGATGAATTTCCTATTTCACCTTTTCATCAACATGCTGGTTCTGGACAGAATATTCAATCACAAGACACGGTTGAGAAAGTTGGGATCTATGGCCGGAATCAAGTTGCTCAATCTGTTTCTCCCAGAACTTTGGAAGATGCTGACGTGGCAGAGTTTCCATCTGATCGAGTAACTGACCCTGAAAATTTGGCTAAAGATCTTGAACTGCAAAAAACCGTTGCCGCAATTTCAAATAATTTGGCTAAAAGTAACTTCCTTGCTGATGTAAATGAAGAAACTTCACCAATTTCAAATATCCCTAATCAAGATAACTACCTTCTCAAAAACTTCACCTTTGTAGCAACCACTAATAACAAAAACAACAAAGCCAAAAGAACATGCTCTTGGAAAAGAACCCCACGCCTTTCTCCAAAACCAAATTCAAATTTGAAACATTCTACCTGTTCTAATTCAAGTGGAGCTAAGAGAGTTCAAGGAGGATCCAAAGTGGTTGTGATTGGGCTAAAATTATGCATGTTTTTATAGCTATTTTTATATACTTTTTGCCACTTTTATATGTGTTTTTACCCTATTTTGCAAGTATTTGTGTTTTTAGGTCTTGAAGACAAGAAAAGTGAAAACTTATTGTTTTTCACTCTTTTTGGAGCTATTTTGGAGACTTTTTACTCAACTATGAATTTGAAGATTCGAAGTTCGTGTTTTGAAGATTTCTTGAAGATATTTTGAAGATTTGAAGACAATTGAAGAATTAATTCAAGAAGAAAGAATTGAAGATTTGGAGTTTATTTGCAAAGGATTGAAGCCAAGCCCGGAAGTTAAGGATTTTTGGATAATTTATATGGGATTATACTTAGCCCATATAAGTCAACAATTGGAGTTAAAATCCCAATTTGTGGGCTTAATATCCAAAGGAATATCCAAATCCCGTAATTTCCCGTAACTAGTCCTATTTGGAGTAGGATTCAGCGCAGTCTTGGTAGAAAGGTCATAACTTTCTACTCAGATGTCCATTTTGAGTCCATGAGTAGCCGTTGGAAAGCTAATTCCAAGATCTACAACTTTCCTTTGAAGTCAAAAGCCCAGTTCTGCCATTTTCAAGCCCGAATCTGCCGTTGAAGTTTCTGCAGAAATCCAGAAAATTCCAGAATCCTATTTTGACTTGGATTCTACTCTAGGAAGACATCTAATCGAACTTGGAGACCAAGTCAAGCCTAAACCGTCCTACCCCTATTCCTCTACTATAAATAGCCACCTCCTGTAGCACAAATCACATACCTTTACATACTTCACAATTACACTAGATCTACTTTATACATAATTCTCTTTTTCTACCTTTCTTTAGTTTAGGTTTTCTCTAGTTTTAGAAGGGGGAAGTCGACACCCTCTCTAACCATAGAGGGGTGCAACAACCCTAGGTTTTCAAGGAGGAGAAATCGTTCCTTCTTAGTTCCGTAAGTACTCTTATGCCGTTCATGGATTTTCCTAAGTCCATGAGTAGCTAAACCTTTAATACTTCTGATCCTTTGGTGAATTCAATCAATTGATTATGGTGAGATTTCTATACCTTTATAATTTTGTGTTAAGTTCTTGATAATAGTAGTCAAAACCCTGTTTTATTTTATGATTAAATCTTATTGTGGCCACTAAGATTGATCTACTGCTAGTCAAATAAGGATTAAACCCCGAGTTTGATTTATGGTAGCACATCAGGTTTGTTTAATCGCTGCCTGATGGGCGTTTTTCTATCGGAGGGCGAGAAATTTCTCTTCGTATGGTTCTACTTGTAGGCATGTGTGTAAAATTAATTATTCTTAATGCTTTGTTCTCAAGCAATCTTTAAGCCCTAAAAAAGTAATCGATTGCTGAAGGAATAAAAGGGATAACTGCAGCTTTAACCGGCCTCTTATCTAATATACATGTTGGGAAACCTATACCAGTTGTCAGTCAAGAATAAGATGCTTAATTTACCTTTTAAATCAATGATCCATAATTAATCTGATTGAATTATACCATCGGAGAAGAAGTATGTTTTATAATTATTGTTTGCTTTATAATCTGCTTTAGATCTAGATTTAATTTACTTTGTTTGTTTTTAGTTTAATTGTTTTCTTTATAATTGATATAATTAATTCCCTGTGTTCTAATTGATTTTTGGAAAAGATATATTCTTTGGAGAAAGACCTTCACAATTATAATTCTTCTCTGTGGGATTCGACCCCTACTTGCCCTAACTAGTTTAGTTAGTTTTTGTGGGGATTATTTTTATGATTGCTGACGACCGATCAGGTTGATGAATTTCAATTTGAATCTAAAAGATCAAGAGATGGTGCTAGTTCTAGCGATACTCCAGTGATAGAAACGGGGCAATCCAGCTCCTCTATCAACTAGCAATGAAATTACTAATATGGAACTGTCAGGGTTTGGGAGCACCCCGATCATTTCATATTCTGATGGAGTTAATCAGGAATAATAATCCCTATATAGTATTTTAACAGAGACAAAGAGAAAGAAGGCAGAAATGGAGCTGATACGATCAAAATTGAGATTTGATCAATGCTTTGCTGTTGATTGCATGGGACGAGCAGGAGGTCTGGCACTTCTTTGGTCATCTGAAGTTGAAATTTCCCTTCTCTCATATTCATCCTCTCATATTGATGCTGAAGTAAAGGCGATAGATGATGTTACTTGAAGATTCACTGGGATTTATAGCCCACCAGTTACTAACAGCAGAAGATCTACTTGGCAATTATTGAATTCATTGAAAACCAATTCTACACGCCATTGGATCTGCGGGGGAGATTTCAATGAAATACTTAATGCTTCAGAGAAGATTGGAGGGTCGATTCGACCATTTTATCAAATGGAGAACTTTCGAAATGCTGTTGACAATTGTGATTTGAAAGAACTCCCTTACACTGAACCTCAGATGACTTGGTGCAGAAAACAAAATGGAGAATTTGTTTTTGAGAGACTGGATCGATGCTTGGTGATCGAGAATTGGTTGGGCAAATTCAAATTTTCTTATGAAGAACACTTAATTACATCGGTTTCAGACCACTTACCGATTATTCTCCATATACTAGATAAAGAATGTGAGCAATTTATTGCCCAAAGAAATTTTCGTTTTGAAAATATCTGGATAGAACATGATGGAGCAAGGGAGGTTATTTTTTCTGCATGGAATGATCCTTCTTGTACAGATATATGTGATAGAATTGCAAATTGTGGAAGGATGCTGAGTAAATGGGACCATGAAGTTTTTGGGAATATTCGAGCCAATATTGTGAATAAGAGGAAAGAATTTGAAAGTGAATTTCTTGCTGATAAACATGAATTTGACTTAAATTGCAATCAATTAAGAATCATAAATTATCCCAAATTGATATATAGCCTAAGAGGTAGACATCAATTTTCAATGAAACAAAGTAATCCTCTTAATATCTTAAACAACTCCATTTGAATAATTGGTATAGGAATTAGGCATGATGCTCATTCCAACATGCTATGAAGATTAACCCGTATCTCGCTGACAATTAATCACAAATATTCTAATTGCAGGTCTATTTCAACCCTTAGAATATGCATTAAGCTTTACTTATCCACATGCATGATAAATCAATACCAAACTTGCCTACGTCAATTTCCATCTCGGCCTAAAGATTTCAACAAGGTTTGATATCCCAATGAATCTAGAACTTCTAGTTCAATTGTCACTAGTGACCAACATCGACTTAACTTTAGCCAACTGAATCTAACTATAGTATTCATACTATCAAGATAAGCTGCGCACACAAATCAATCAAAATATGAACACATAAGATGAAGTATAGAGATAAGAAACATATTCAAACAGAAAAATCAAATTATTAAGAGCAAATGTCTCACCAAAGATTCATTGATCAAAAATACCTAAGGAAAAGAAGTATAAAAGGTTTAGCTACTCATGGATTGCAAGCAATCCAAGAGAGACTTACAAAGCAAAGAGGTGGGCGGCTGCCTCCTCCTCAAAATCGCAAAACCTAGAGAAAAGATGTGTATGATATGTTCGGTTAGGTGTGTCTAGGGTTTTAGACTTAAGAGGGTATTTATAGAGGGTGGCTTAGGGTTAATTTAGAGCTAAACAAACCCTAAGGACGTGCTGGGCTGCTCTCCAAGTCTTCAAGCTAATCAAAATAAGAATTTGGGCTTAATTTGATCAATCCCGCAAGAAAGGCCCAAGACAGTTTCTGTCTGCTGACTTCAGGGGCATTTTCGTCCATTAAAATGTCCGAACTGGGCTTCGACCAAAACACAAAAGTTGTAGATCTTGGAGTTAGCTTTCCAAAGCCTACTCATACGCCTTAAACGGAGCTCTGGATCAAAAGTTATGGCCAAAGTACAGAAGGGTCACCAAATCTGGAAACAATTGGAGAAACTTCAAGGTGAAGTGACACATGATGGCTGTCTGGCGCGCGCGTATGGCTGGCCCCGACTCCCCCTGGGCGCCCATGTTAATGGCTTGTGCGCCCAGGGCATTGCTCTCAAGCCCCAGGTCGACAGTGCCGATGTGTTGGCTGGGTGGCATGCCCGACTGGCGCTGGGCGCCCATGCGGTAAGCTTGACAACCCATGTGGTTTGCCTCGCACCCCATGTGCTCCAGTGCTCCAACGTCACTTGACATGTCTTCTTGCTTTGAACTTCAACTTTGCTCCTTGCTTCAAACTCTTGAAAATCAATCTTATGATGATAAAATTGACTCTTCAAGCTCTTCAATCACGATCATATTGGCTCCATTCTTCATCCAAATTGTCCTTGAAAACTATTTGTGTAAATAATAATCCAAAAAGGCTGCAAAAAGATACAAAATTGGTGATTTTGCACTTTTCTTCACTTTAGCACCTATAAACACAAATATACCAAATATAAGGCATAATCAAGCATAAAATACCCAGAAAACATAGGAAAATGACCATAAAAAGATGCTTAATTTTGGTCCGATCATATTTCCCCCACACTTAAATAGAAATTCAATTCCATCATTCTTAGATCGATTCATATGATTCGATGAAGAATGAGAAAAGAATGGGATTTTTTTGATAAATGGGAAATTCAAAATGCTCGGGGATAAAAATGGGGAAATGTCTACAGTACCTGGGTTGAATCATATCCAATTTGAAGGATTTTGTGGGTTCATGGATCGAGGCTTAACAGAAGAACTTTATAAGTTTCCAAAAATTGAAGATACAGATCAAGAAATTGAATTTCAATTATTTGTGGAAACATATCAATTGGCAGAACCATTGATAAAAGAAAGGGATTCCTAATACCCCATAGATAGTTCGAACTTTATAAGAGCAATAATCAATTTTCGCCCTAATGGTTTGTAGAGGAACCCTACCTTCTCGGATCCATTCAACATGCGCGATTTCTTTTCCGTCGATACGCCCTGCAATTTGTATTTGAATTCCTTTTGTATCCGCTTGCTCGGTTAATTCAATAGCCTTTTTCATTGCTTTTCTAAAATGAAACTCTATTCTTTAATTGTTCGACTATAAATTCTGCAAGAATATTACTAGCAAACTAAGGTTAATCCTAAGAAAACAAAAAATGTTAGTCCTAAACTAAACAACATATTGATTCCACTTTCGTAGGTGTACGGCGGCACTTAGCTCGTGACGCAAGCCTTTAAACCTTTATATGTCTATAAAGGAGGAGTTATAGTCTCCTGAGGGTTTACTTAACTAGAACGATACTCACAAACATTATGTAACATTAACTAGAGACATCAAACTTTAGAAAATAGAGTACTTTTAACAAATTAAGAATTTAATCTACATTTTCTAATCAAATGCAATATAAGTTAGTAAAAATACAAAGACCATAAGATTCAAATCAACTATGCACAAAACCACTCCAATCAATAATGTAGTTTCTAAGATCAACATACCTTGGATGAATTTGACAAGGAAAACTTACCATAGGCTTGTATTTACATCTATTTCCAAAGAGAAAGCAATATCATGGATGTTCATCAAAGATTAGAATGGGCTAAAAAGGATGGCTTATTTTTAAGAAAGCAAGGTTACTAACCTTAGAAGTTGATCCAGCCAAAAACAACCCTATTTTTATGGCTATTTTATTATGATTTTGGATCTATTTATGCTCTAATTTGCCTTATTTTGGTGATATTTGTGTTTTTAATCTTTATAAGATGAGAAATTGGGAATTGTTAATTTTCACTACTTTTGGAGCTATTTTGATGACTTTTTACACAGATATTAGCAAAGTAATTTTGAGTATAGATTTGGAGATGCGAAGTTCGTGTTTTGAAGATTTCTTGAAGATAATTTGAAGATTTGAAGATCATTGAAGAATTATTTCAAGAAGCAAGAATTGAAGATTGGAGCTTATTTGCAAAGGATTGAAGCCAAGCCCAGAAGAAGCCCGGAAGTTAAGGATTTTTGGATAATATATATGGGATTATATTCAGTCCATATAAGTCCATAATTGGAATTAAAATCCCAATTTATAGGCTTAATATCCAAGGGAATATCCAAATCCCGTAATTTCCCGTAACTAGTCCTATTTGGAGTAGGAAATGACGCAGTCTCGGTAGAAAGGCCATAACTTTCTGCTCAAATGTCCGTTTTAAGCCCATGAGTACTCGTTGGAAAGCTAACTCCGAGATCTACAACTTTCCTTTCAAGTCCGAAGCCTAATTATATTGTTTTCAAACCCGAATCTACCTGTGAAGTTTCTGCAGAAATCCAGAAAATTCCAGAATCCTATTATGACTTGGATTCTACTCTAGGATGACATCTAATCCAACTTGGAGTCTAAGTCAGCCCTAAAACCGCCCTATCTATGTTCATCCACTATAAATAGCCACCATAGGTCTAGATTTTGTGTGTAATTTTTATTCTCATAAGATATATTGTTTAGTTGAAGATTTGGAGGAGAAAAACTTAGGAGCCGCCGCCCCCTTCTCTTCCTCATCCATAGATAAGTTCTCTTCTTCTTATTTGTGGATGCTCATTCAATTTATGAGTGAGTAATCCTTTTCTTTTCTCCAATGTACAATTTAATTAATCTCTTGACTATTATCATGGTGAGATTTTGTGCTTATGTATGAGAATTGTTTTGGGTATTTCTTAGATCTCTGTTTTAATCCTATGTTGCTTGTTTTGATGGGTTGGAGTCGACACTGCCTTGATAAATTAGGTTAACATTAGCTAGATTAGATCTAGAATTAGAACCTCAGATTTAATCATAATTAGCAATTGGATGAGAGTTAGACCTCCTTCCAAGAGAGATAAGAATCAATGACCGAGAAATTGCTTGTTGTGCTTGTTTATAAATTACTTGTACTTAATGTTTTATTCCTAGACAATCCTTAAGCCCTAGAACGATAATTGATTGTTGAAAGAGTAAAAGGGGTAGATTAAGCCCTAGAACGGTAAATTTATCTAATTGAGGTAATTTAAGATTTAAATCACCAAGCTATCCAAGGTTTTCATAATTATTAGATATCAATGATCCATGTTATTTATGTCAAGAGGGAGATTAATTCTATGTTGGAGGGTTTTCTTTAATTGTTTTTCTCAATTTATTCTCTACTTTTTAATTAATTGTTTTCTTTAATTTTCTTGATTGCTTTCTTAGTTAATTTTGTAGTTTGTTAGATTTAATTTTAAACTCTTTTCCAAAATTCTCTCTATTTTATTTTGTTTTAAGAAAAAGAATAATAACCAATTTCTCTATGGGTCCGACCCCTACTTGCCCTAGCTATTCTTAGTTAGTAATTGTTGGGATATTTATTTTATGGTCATTGACGACACGATCATAATTTTGGCGCCGTTGCGGGGGAAATTGTGTTTTATTTTCTTTTTCTTTTTCTTTTCTATTAGATTTGCACTTGATCATCTTTGTTTCGCAGAAAAGATCCAATGGCGCAACCACAAACATTACGGGAGCTGAACTTCAACAGTGAGATGCCGCCGCTTTGCATTGATTATCCTACTTTGGATATGACTTGCAAATTGCCGTCAGCAGTATGCCTACTTTTCATGGAGAATTTCATGAGAACCCTCATGATCATCTACATAGTTTCTTTATCAACTGTGCTGCAATCACTGGGATGCCTCAAGAGGAAGGAAGACTTCGAATTTTTCCTTTGACATTAGAAGGAAAAGCGAGAAGCTGGTTCATAAGTCTGCCATCAAAATCCATAAATTCTTGGAAGAAAATGGAGGCAGTATTTTTGAGCAAGTTTTTCCCTGAAGCAAAGCGTGCAGACGTCAGAAAGAAAATCACCTCTTGTCAACAACAACGTGGCGAGAAGTGGCATCAATACTGGGAGAGATATAACGAGATCTGTGCAAGCTGCCCTTACCACAACCTGAGTGAAGCACTTTTGATCCAGAATTTCTATGATGGATTACTCTATGACGATCGAATGTATATTGATTTTGCAAGTGGAGGAAGCTTTACACTCAAAACACCAGAGGAAGCAAGGAAGCTGCTCAACACCATGACAGAAAACATCCATCAATTCAGTACAACAAATTCATCAGCAAAGGAGCCTGAACCAGAATTTCTTCAAGGGATCAATGATCGTTTTGATAAAGTCAATTCGGCCATTACTTCCTTAACCAATTTAGTTCAACAACTAGTTTTGAATCAAGTGGTGAAGCAACCTCCAAACCATCAAACACACTTGTATTCAAATTTAGGTTGCACTAATACACAAGCGGGAATTAATGCTATTGAAGAAACTCAACATTGGTGTGCACAAAAGATGGAATTGTCTGATGTTTTAGCCCCACCTGCGATATCTTCACCACCAGCATTTGTTTTCCCTGATGTGTCTGATGAACCAATGCAAGGAGATGAGGAGACCACAACAAAGAGCAACTTACCTGCTGCACCACCAAAAGCTGATCAAATTCAATCAGAAGACGAATGGATGGAGGAGATGCGAGCTAAGTATGATCCACTACCATTCCCTCAAAGGTTTGCACAACAACTTAATTCACTCCGGAAACTAGAGGTAAACATTCCAATGGTAAATGAGATGGTCAAAGTACCAAGGTATGCTTCTTTTCTCAAAGAATTATGCATTAATAAAAGAAAGCATGCTGAAAAATATGCTTTTATGAATGAGAATATATCTGCTGCATACTAAAGAAAATTGCGACATAAATGCTATGACTTAGGATCTTTTTCAATTCCATGTAATATAGGAAAGAATAAGGTGGACAATGCCATGTGTGAATATGGATCTTTGATTAATATCATGCCTTATTCTGTCTATAAGCAATTAGGAATAGAACCTCTGCTTGAAACTGATCTTACTATCCAATTTGCTGATAGAACTAACCATAAACCTGAGGGTTTAGTTGAGGATATTTTAGTGCAAATAGGAGATTTTGCTTTTCCTGCAGATTTCTATGTTCTAAAGATGAGTGAAGATGATCTATATCTACCTCAATTACCACTGCTGTTAGGAAGATCGTTTCTAACATTAGCAAGGATGAAGTTTGAAGCACAAGATGGAACAATCAGCATGGAATTTGATGGGAAGCCAATTACATTCAACATTAATGAAGCCATGAAAGCTCCTGCTGAGATCCATTCTATCTTTGCCATTAACACAATCGATGTCTGCTCTGAAGAAGTACAAACACTTAACCAAGAAGATGAACTTAAAGTTGTACTTACTAAGGGTTTACATCAAGGCGATGTCGAGGAAGCAGAAGTCCAGATGCCAGAGGAAGTAGCAGAAGCTGTTAAAGATTTAGGATCAACGGAAAGAGAGGTGGAATCAGTCTCTTACATCAGCCTAGAGCCGACGCCCAAGCCTTTGCCATCTATCATTCAACCTCCAGAAGTCAAATTGAAACCACTTCCTGAAGGCCTGAAGCATGTTTTCCTTGGAGACAATGATACCCTGCCTGTTGTTATTTCAAGTAAATTGAATGATTTACAAGAAGAACAACTAATCGGAGTTTTGAAGGAATACAAGGAAGCAATCGGATGGACTGTAGCTGATATCAAAGGAATAAGTCCTACTGTATGCATGCATAGGATCGGACTT
>AWWV01012089.1:0-30552 GCA_001974805.1 Corchorus capsularis | reverse complement strand
GAAGATTCCTCTAAGCCTAGAACGTCCTAGCCTCTTTTCCTAAGTCCAATAGGAGTCTTTAGGTTATTCCTCCACTATAAATAGCCACCTCCTGTAACACAAATCACACATATACGATATACACAATTCTCTTTCATCTTTTTCTTAGAAAATATTCTAGTTTTCTTTCTTTAGTTTTAGGTCAAGGGTGCCGCACCCCTCTCTTTGCATAGAGAGGGGCGGCAACCCTAGGAGATTTCAAGAAGAGGATTTTGCCTTCAAGTTTTGTAAGTTTTCTTAAGCCTCTCATGGATTTATCCATGAGTAGCTGAACCCTTAATACTTCTAATCCGTCGGTGAATTCGATCAATTGATTATGGTGAGATTTCTATACTTATAATTTTGTGTTAAGTTCTTAATGATAGTAGGCAAAACTCTGTTTTATTTTATGGTCTTGATAGTTATCGATTTGGATGGCCACCGATGAAGTAATTGGATGGATCTATGGCTAGATCAAGCTTAGAATTAATCGCTCAAGTTTGATTGTTTGTAGCAAATCGGGTTTGTTTAATCGCAGCCTGATGGGCGTCTGTCTATCGGAGGGCGAGAAATTTCTCTTCGTATGGTTCTACTTGTAGACATGTGTGTCAAATTAATTATTCTTAATGCTTTGTTCTCAAGCGATCTTTAAGCCCTAAGAAAGTAATCGATTGCTGAAGGAATAAAAGGGATAACTGCAGCTTTAGTCAGCCTCTTATCTAAAATACATGTTGGGAAACCTATATCAGTTGTCAGTCAAGAATAAGATGCTCAATTCACCTTTTAAATCAATGATCCATAGTTAATCTGATTGATTCATACCATCGGAGAAGAAGTATGCATTTTAATTATTGTTTGCTTTATAATTGCCGTAGATTTAGATTTAGATTTAGATTTAATTAATTTTGCTTTGTCTTTAGTTTAATTGTTTTTAGGGGATTAGAATTATCACTGTTTACTTTACCCACATCTTTACCCTGTTTTCTGTTTTATAAGTAATTTTTGCAAAAGATTTGTTCTTCGGAATAAAAGTTCTTCACCCTTCTCTGTGGGATCGACCCCTGCTTGCTCTATCTACTTTAGTTAGGTTTTGTGGGGATTATCTTATGATTGCTGACGACACGATCATAATTTTGGCGCCGTTGCCGGGGAAGGGAATTAAGAATAAAATCCCAGAATAAATTGGCTCTAGAAATTTTTGTTTTCCGTTTTTTCTAAAAAAAAAAAAATTTGCGTCGAAAAAAAAATTGTGTCGAAAATAAATTTAGGGTTTGCGTTAATTTAAAAAATATCCTTTTCTAAAAAAATATATATATTTTCCCTTATTTTCTGTGTTTAATTTTTAATTTTGTTTAAGAACTTTTACTACTAATTTTTCTTTTGAGTTTTTGTTATGTCAGGAAAAGATACGATAGAAGCAAGGGAGCGAAGGATACGTGCTGTTCAAAAGGAGATTCTTTTTATTGGACAACGGTATCATGAAGAGTGGTTCGATTATTGGGATAGATTTAATTGGGCGTGTAAGTTCTTTGTCGACCACGGTCTACCTGAAGGGCAATTGATCAAGAGTTTTATTGCTGGGTTGTCTCAATCCGACCGAACTCTTATTGATGCCATTAATAAGAGAAGCTTGGAACTCTAGAATCCTGAAGACGCAAGGAGATTGCTGAGTACTCTAGCAGAAGGTGAATTCCAACGCAAACGCCAACGCTATGTTCGAAAACAACTTGAGCTTTGCAAACAGTTGCCAGATGAAGAAGCACATCACTTTTGGGATAGACTCAACCAAATATGGTGTCAATCTCCACCCCATGGTCTCCATGAAGAAGAACTGCTGAATAGATTCTATTCTGGTATGCAAAACAACGGACAAAGGCAAATAGACGATGCTTGTGGTGATATTCCCCCTTGGATGAAAGGTGGTTTCTTTTCAAGAGGTTGTGCGAAAAAGAGGAAGCTAGTTAAGCAGATTTTGATCAAAAGCAAGAAGTTTTCCACCAAAGTTACACAATGGCATCAAGCGCCAGAAATTGAAGCAACACTGTCGAAGGAGAAACCTGTCCATTCTGAGACAAGTGCGATCGATGGATTTCATGATGTTGCAGAAGTTCCAACCGTGAAAGAAGTTAAAGAAGAATCAAGCGAAACGTTTAATGACCCACAGGAACTTGATCTACAAGACTCCTCCCAATCACTCCCCAAGGAAGGCGATGATGAACCATATGAAGTCTGCGTCCCTCCCCTACCAAAGGAAGTCCCCAAGGTTGTGCCAGAATCAGAAGTACCGAAAGAAGATATCAAGATGGACATCCTGTCACCTTCTCCTGCAAGCCTTGCTAAGCCAGAAGATGAGCCACCAGAAGATGAGCCACCAGAAGATGAGTCACAAGAAGATGAGCAAGTTGGATATCCGAAGCTGAAAGAATTAAGTGTGCTGAATCTTGTTGATAACCAACCCTTGAAGCACGAAGATCGAAATTTTTTGGGAATCAACAAGCTTCTTAAATCTTACTACATCGAGGAGATCAACATGAATAAATTCTTCCTGGAGGACAAGAAGATTTGCCAATAAGAGGACACTTTCAAAAGGCAAGATGAGAACAATGCTAATCAAGAATGCTGAAAGCATCCATTGCATCAACCACTCACGGCAACAAAGATGGCATTGTCATTCCTAGCCATTCATGGAGTCGCCCTCAGCAAAATTGGTGATTTCTTTCCTTATCTCTTCTTTTATCCTTTATATTTTTGTGCTCAAATTCTTCCTATCTCATCATATTTGCTTTATGCTTTGAAGTGGTATGATCCACCCTAACAAAGGGAGATGAAGGAAAGTCTAGCCAAAGACATTAAAGAAAGGCGCTGCTTGGGAGGCAACCCAAGAATTTACTAACAATGTAGTTTTCTTTTTAGTTTTTGTTTTTTCTTCTTATTAGGATTTCAAATTAAGGAAACAAGTCAAACAATTGGAGCCCACATGCTAAACAATTGTCAAGGAAAACGAATGAAGACCCAAAGAGAGGAGCAAAAGATGGAAGCCAACGCACCAAAGGAGTAAGCCCAAGGCCATGATCGAGCCCACCTAGCTAACTTGACCGGCCATGACCGGTTATGCCCGAGCTACACAAGCATGCTAGGTCGGCTGTAGCCTGGCAATCCGTGCATGACAACTGGCCAATACAGGACATGTCCGCGCCAAAGCCTTGCATCTGCGTGGCCAAGACCGGCCATACCTGGCCATCCACGCACAGACTCGGCCAGCTCCGCGCCAACTACCAGGCCACACCGGGGCACAACCGCGCCACCACCGGCCATACCTGTACACAGCCCGGCCAAGCCCGTGTCGCACAGCCAGCATGCCCGGCTACAGCCGGCCATCCACATCCCATGGCCGGACGACACCAGTCCCTGCCGCGCCAGCTCGTGCACCGAGCCAAGCCTCTGCTGTACCACCTACCCGGCCCTGCCAGATCGCTACCGAGACACCCGTGCCGCATACCCGGCCATGCCCCGCCAATGCTGCTGCTGCCCGCGCCATGCCCGGCTTTATCTGCTCCAACCGCACACCATGCCCGGTCAGTGCCGGCCATAGCTACTTCCTGCCGAGCCACCACTGCACCAAGTCTAGTCATGTCTGTGCCTTGCCTAGCTACATCCGCTACACTTCCGCGCCAAGCCAAGTCGGAACTGGCCAAGGATGCCCAATGCCGAGTTATCTCAGGCAATCACCGTGCCATCACCAGTCACATCCGAGCTACCACCGGTCATGCATGCATTAGCCCGTGCCACATAAATAGAGAAGCTTTCTTTAACTCTATCTTTTTCTTTTCATTGCATTGCTTTGATTGATTGCCTATTCCTTGATTTGAATTAGTTGCTTGAATTTCTTTTCTATATTTTCTATGCTTTGATTTAGATCTTAATTATGACTCATATGCTATGAATACTATGATTGATGCTTTGAATCTTGATTTGCTTGATTGGGTCGACACTTTCTTTGTGAGTTAAGTATTTCATTAGCACATCTATTTAGTCATCACACTTATGAGGGACACAACACACACATATGCTTAAATTCATACATTGAGGACAATGTGTCTTTTAAGTGTGGGGGAGAGAGTCTAATAGAGAGTCTACATGCATAGAAATCCATGAAATTTTTTCAAAAATTTTGAAAGAATTTTGAATTTTTCATTTATATATTAATTGATTGATTTGATTTTTGATTGATGAATGCTTAGAATTTTTAAGAATGTTTTTTTAAGAATGTTTGATTCATTGATTGATTTATAGTATGATATCTTATTTCTTAGAATTAGGTATAATTAGAGTTTGTGATATGATCTTATTGTCTATTACTTCTATGATTACCTATTTCTAGAACTTGTGTTTAATTTTTATTGAAATTACGATTATGAAAGTATGTTATGGATATGTCAAGAACAAGTGTGGGGGACTATCTATATAAAAAGGGTAGTTAAAAAAAATCTTTTTCATAAAAAGAAGTGTTTTTCATGCAAGAGGAGAAGAGATATCTTCTGCCTTAAAAATTAAAAAAAAAAATCCATTGTTGTCACTCTTCTCTTTAAACAAAAGGAGTTAGTAACCCTTGGAAAGAGGATAAGAGGCATGGATCGGCAGAAATATTGTCCCTCTAGAGTGCTAGTAGCCTTACAAATAAAATAAAGGGCGTTAGTAACCCCTAAGCATGAACACTTTGAGGTTAGTAACCTCATTTTTCTAAAAATTAATTACCCTTTGAAAAACTATTATAACCCATGCGAAATTCTTGATCTGTATTTATGATATGCAATCCTTTGAGTAGTGGAGATAAAGATGAAGACATAAACTTATAGGAAGAAGTAGTTATAGGTGTAATGAATGATAAGTGATTAGAGCTACTTTGATTATGGTTACTTAAGAATAAGGATGCTTGTTATATCTTGATCTTGTGAATTTGATACTCTTGAATAATCTTTGTCATTCTGATTTCATGATTGAATTGATCCTTGATATATGTATGTAGTCAAAGTTTTTCAAAAGATTTGAACATAAGTGCATTTAGCTTAAGATTACTTAGCCTTAATTCTTGTTTTTTATAGTTTGTCTGCACTAGTTTGCTAGGGACTAGCAAAGATTTAGTGTGGGGGAAAATATGATCGAGCTCAAATTATGCATATTTTTATAACTATTTTTCTATATTTTTAGCCTCTTTTATGTGCATTTTACCCCTATTTTGTTAGGATTTGTGTTTTTAGGTCCTGAAGATAAGAAAAGTGCAAACTTGTTGTTTTTCACTCTTTTTGGAGCTATTTTGGTGACTTTTTACTCAACTATGGATTTAGCCATTTGGAATGAAGATTTGAAGATGCGAAGTTCGTGTTTGAAGATTATTTGAAGATAATTTGAAGAATTGAAGACAATTGAAGAATTATTTCAAGAAGCAAGAATTGAAGATTTGGAGCTTATTTGCAAGGGATTGAAGCCAAGCCCAGAAGAAGCCCGGAAGTTGAGAATTTTTTGATTATTTATATGGGAATATACTCAGCTCATATAAACCTATAATTGGAGTTAAAATCCCAATTTGTAGGCCTAATATCCAAAAGAATATCCAAATCCCGTAATAATCCCGCAGATTTGCGATATAAGCCTGGTTTCAGCGCAGTCTTCATAGAAAGGTCATAACTCTCTGCTCAGATGTCCGTTTTAAGCCCATGAGTAGCCGTTGGAAAGCTAACTCCGAGCTCTACAACTTTCCTTTGAAGTGCAAAACCCAGAACTGCCATCTTCAAGCCCGAATTTGACGTTAAATTTCCTGCAGAAATCCAGAAAATTCCAGAATCCTATTTTGACTTGGATTCTACTCTAGGAAGGCTCTAGACCAAATTTGAAGATTCCTCTAAGCCTAGAACGTCCTAGCCTCTTTTCCTAAGTCCAATAGGAGTCTTTAGGTTATTCCTCCACTATAAATAGCCACCTCCTGTAACACAAATCACACATATACGATATACACAATTCTCTTTCATCTTTTTCTTAGAAAATATTCTAGTTTTCTTTCTTTAGTTTTAGGTCAAGGGTGCCGCACCCCTCTCTTTGCATAGAGAGGGGCGGCAACCCTAGGAGATTTCAAGAAGAGGATTTTGCCTTCAAGTTTTGTAAGTTTTCTTAAGTCTCTCATGGATTTATCCATGAGTAGCTAAACCCTTAATACTTCTAATCCGTTGGTGAATTGGATCAATTGATTATGGTGAGATTTCTATACTTATAATTTTGTGTTAAGTTCTTGATGATAGTAGGCAAAACTCTGTTTTATTTTATGATCTTGATAGTTATTGATTTGGATGGCCACCGATGAAGTAATTGGACGGATTTATGGCTAGATCAAGCTTAGAATTAATCACTCAAGTTTGATTGTTTGTAGCAAATCGGGTTTGTTTAATCGCAGCCTGATGGGCGTTTGTCTATCGGAGGACGATAAATTTCTCTTCGTATGGTTCTACTTGTAGACATGTGTGTAAAATTAATTATTCTTAATGCTTTGTTCTCAAGCGATCTTTAAGCCCTAAGAAAGTAATCGATTGCTGAAGGAATAAAAGGGATAACTGCAGCTTTAGTCGACCTCTTATCTAAAATACATGTTGGGAAACCTATATCAGTTGTCAGTCAAGAATAAGATGCTCAATTCACCTTTTAAATCAATGATCCATAGTTAATCTGATTGATTCATACCATCGGAGAAGAAGTATGCTTTTTAATTATTGTTTGCTTTATAATTGCCATAGATTTAGATTTAGATTTAATTTATTTTGCTTTGTCTTTAGTTTAATTGTTTTTAGGGGATTAGAATTATCACTGTTTACTTTACCCACATCTTTACCCTGTTTTCTGTTTTATAAGTAATTTTTGGAAAAGATTTGTTCTTGGGAATAAAAGTTCTTCACCCTTCTCTGTGGGATCGACCCATGCTTGCTCAATCTACTTTAGTTAGGTTTTGTGGGGATTATCTTATGATTGCTGACGACACGATCAACTATGTTCTTTCTTATAGCTTCTTCTTCCTTGCTTCTTGTTTTTCATATATGTCTTGAATCTCCTAGCTAGCATGGCAATTTCCTCATCATCATCACTAGATAGATTTCCGGATTTCTCATCAATGACACTCATTTTCAAGGCTAGATTTTTCTTCTTTTCTTTAGCCTCCTTCTTCTCTTCCTCCTCTTCCTCTTTCAATTTTATCTCATAAGTGTGGAGAGAGCCACAAAGAGTATCCAAAGATAAATCATTCAAATCCTTAGCTTCCTCAATAGCGGTTACCTTTGCTTTCCAAGTTTTAGGCAAGCTTCTAAGGATTTTCTTCACTTTTTCATTTTCCGGAATAACTTTGTTGAGATGCTTCAATTGGCTACAAATATTGTTGAATCTTTCAAACATCTTGGAGATACTCTCATCAGATTCCATTTTGAACATCTCATATTTGTGAGTAAGAATGGTGATCTTTGACTCCTTCACTTGTGAAGTTCCTTCATGAGTCACTTTTAACTTATCCCATATCTCTTTGGCACTTTCACAAGTAGATATTCTATTATATTCGGAAATAGTAAGTGCACAATGCAAAGTATTGACAGCTTTGTAGTCGAGTTGTACCTTTTTTATATCATTCTCATTCCAATCTCTTTTTGGCTTGGCTATTGGCTCATGAGTAGTAGCACTAAGCATTGTTGGGATGAATGGACCTTCTTCAACCACATCCCACATAGCCACATCATTTTCCCTCATGAATGCCTTCATTCTATTTGCCCAAAATTTGTAGTTGTTCCCATCAAAGAGTGGTGGCCTATTGATGGATATACCTTCTTTGGGCAAGTCGTCACTTGTAGATGCCATTGTTGGATTTTCCCCAAGGATGTTAAGCGTTAAAAATGAGCTAAGTTCTGATACCAATTGATATGCCCTTGATATGGTGCTAGAGGGGGGTGAATAGCAATTTTAAACAATTTATGGCAACTACAACAACTATGATAGAAACCGGTTAAAGGTAGATGAAAGATAAATGAAGTATGAAGGTAGAAAATTGAGAATAATGAACAATAATGTAAAAGGAAGGTTTAGAGAAAGAAAGTGCTCACAATTTATAGAGGTTCGGTGTTTGAATACCTACATCCTCTACCTTGATCTCCCCAAACAAGGATTTTCACAAAACCTTCACTAAACCGGTGAAATTGTAGCTTCCACCAAGCCTTTTACAAATTGAGCTCTCCCCAAGCTCCAAATCTTCAAATCAAGTTGAACCTAACTTAATCTACCCAAGAAAAGATGAATGAGAAGTACAATGATCTCCCAAAGATCCCAAGTACAAAGATTTAGCACAACAAGTTTTCTCTTACTAGTGTAGTAAATGAAGAACAAAGAGGAAATGATGATTTTAGCTTTAATAGATGATGAACAATGAATTTCTCTCTCTTAGGAGGCTTCAAATTGCATTTATGATGTGCATTTATAGCCTCTCACATGTTTCTAGCCGTTGGAGACAAATTCTAGCCGTTTGGAGCCTTTTTCAACTTTTTCAAACTATTTGTTATTTTGTCCTGTAGTGAAACTGACGCTGTCAGAATTAGTTTTAGTAGACTAAAACTTCAGTTTGAATACCAACATTAGTCGACTGAAACTTCATGCGCTCCAACATCCTGAATTTCGAAAAGTGGCATATTTGACAACATTTTTGGCTAGTTTTAGTTGATGGAAACTCAAATGATAACTTCATCGGATAGTCAACGAAAACTTTTTTTCAATATCTTGAAAACTTCATTTCTTGCAAATTTCTTCAAGAAATTCTTTCTAAGTGCTTCTCCAAAAAATGATTGCAATCCAATTTGAAATCGAGAGTTTATCTTTGAAGCCTACACACTTGAATAAACTTAATTAAATATCAAGGGAAGGATGTTTTGTAATCATCAAAAATTACATGGAGTCAACATTGGTACCCGTGATGGGTTCGGGTAGTGATCTTAGGGTACCCACTACCCGAACCCGGTTATTTATTAATTATTTTCATATCATGTTTTTATTTATATATTACATTTTGGCATAAATACCACTTTGCACCCTAAAGTTTGTATGAACTACCACTTTGCAACCTACTTTTTTATTTTAACCAAAACGCACCCTAAAAGTTTATTTTGATGCCATGTTACACCCTCTCTGACGGAAAATGACACACGTGACCTCACGTGCTTAACGGGACCGTGACGGTGCCTATGTGGCATGCCACATCAGCCAAAAAAGCCACATGGCATGGACCCCACCAAGACAGCAAATATCCCACCCGGCCTAAACACTAAACCCATCAAATACACCCCACTCGACCCATATACTAAACCCATCTAAAAAAACACAAAATTTACAGATTTTTAAACAAAAATAGATCAAAATGCCAAAAGTCCAACAGCGCCAAAAGTCCTCTTTTTCTTCCCCTTATCTCGGATCTAAATCTAAATCTCTCAAATACTCTATCGAATCCACTAAATCTATCGAACCAATATCTCAAAAATCTCTTGAAACCCATAAGCCATCAGCCACCACAACCCTAAAAACAGAGCAACCGTGAAGATGACTACTAGTTTCTCGTTGACACAATCGTGAAAGCTTCTAATGGCAAAACTATCAGCATCAAAGATTATAGAAAGAGAGTAATAAAAGGGAAAGAAAATCATAATTTAAATAAAAAGATTGGCTTGAAAAAGGAGTAAAAGACCAAAGAGAAAGAAGACTTTTGTTTTTTCTTGATTCTTGCTTCTGAATCTTCCTCTTATTTTACTTTGTTGCTTGTTTCTTGGCTTTTTGTTGATGGGTGCTAGGGTTTTAGAAACTGGTAATATTGAATGCTTTATTTTGGTGTCAAAACTTCTAACAATGGTGAATGGAAAATTTTTAGGAAAAATTTAAAAAAGAGGCAGTCTATTAGGAATATTAAACAATTGGTACAATGAAAATATCTAATATATACTACATATTATTTTTGTCCCCTATAGAATTTACTCACAAGCCCTTTCAATTTTTAACCTAGAACAACATTTTCGCCCCATTTTGGTCTTTTCTCAAATGGCTTATTACTTTAAAATCCTTTTAATCTTAACCCTTTCTCTAAAAATACATAGTCTTTTTATGTAATTTTAGAATCTAACTTCAATTAATAGTGTTCCCACCATTTTAAGTGCATGATTAATGGTGTTCCCACCTTTTTAAATTCCATGCATACATGCTAATCTATTGACTATTGGGTTTTATGAGGATTCTGTAATTTTATATGTTGCTCAAGCCTTTTTCCTTCTTCAGCTCATTTTTCCAGTCCACTTTCATTGGATTCGTTTATGGTGTGCGAACAAATATTCAGTTTACATTTAGTACAACCCCTATGATGTATTCTTTGATAATTGGGTGTGTTGGGTTATTAGAGTAAATTGCATTTTCTGAAATTATTAACATACTAAGTGTGTTTTTTATAGACCCTGTTAATTGTTTTTCCAAGGCGGTACTTGCTGAAAACTCCTTTCAACTTTTCACCTGGGAAAACCTTTTCGTCACGTTTGGTCTTTTCTCCATTTGCTAATTACTTAATAATTCGTATGTTCTATATGGTTTGTGTTGGATTGTGAAAGTAAATTTTAGTTGTGTTGACTATTTTTTAGATGATTAACTATGTTCACACACATTAGTGTGTTTTAATAGACCGTATTAACTGTCAATGACAAATGATCCTTTCTACACTTGCGTATCATTTTGTTTTGTTTTTTTTTTAAATTAGAAGAGTTATAGTTGTTTTGCTAAAGACCTGTTTTTATTCTATACTCATCTAACTCCATTAATAGTGTGAAAAATATCGGTATGTATTGAACTGTTTAGAATGAATGCAAGCACTTTTAAACATATTCTATTTCACTTTAAAAAACAAGAAAATGACTGAATAGATTTATAAGGTCTCATATCTTACTTTTTGTAATTGTTTATAAAACAGATGCATCAAATAAACAAAAATATCTCATATAAAAACATGCATGTAGCGCAAGCGCAGGCTATCCCTCTTGTTACTATTAAGTAAATCTTACTCTACAAAATTTGAAAAAAGGAAATTGTAATTACTCTTATAACCTTCCTACTTATATTTGTATATATATACACGCTGTTGTGCCTTTTTTTCTATCCAATTAAAAAACCTTTCTTTTACGTTATACATATCCTTCCTCTTTGTCTTCTTCCTCCGGAGAATAAAAAGGAGATAATTCCCTCCCTCCTCAATCCATCACACCTACGTACTACAGAAGAAGAAATTGTCATTGTTGAATGATGATGGCTCCACAAACTTTAATCTTTTGTTCTAATAGTAGGTTTGATTTAACCATATTTGTAGATTTAGAGTTTCATTGTTTTAGGGTTTTTAATTGCAAATATTATCAAACAATTTTTATGCTTGAAATCTCAGATACTACAATTAATCTCAATAGATAGCCCTTGGTTCCTACTTGTTCTTGTTCAGAATTTGCTATTTAACTAATATTATTTTTAGTGACTATGGAAATTACTAAAAGGTCAAATTGAGGATTAATGTGGTGGCTCCTTTTGGCTTTTTTTGGTCTTTTCGCACTTTTTAGGTGACTAAAAAGGCCCTCAATGAATTTCCTCTCTTACTTTTCCTGCTGCCTTTTTGTAATTTACTATTTTTATATTTATGATTAAGTGTGTTTTAATTACATATTAATTGTGTGTGGATATTAGGATTTACCGGTTCAACTCCTTTGCCGAAATTCCAAAGGATTGGTGCTATAAATGTATCTGCAATAATGGTTGATTCATAGGTAAATTATTGACATTCCAGTCCTATTTTCCTTTCGTCTTCATTTCTATTTGGGTGGGTTTTTCTTCCCTAACATTTCTCTGAATTGGTTTCACATTGACTCCGTTCTGTTTCCTAAAATTTCCAGGTGGACGTTGATAAGATCCTTCCATTTAATTTAGCAGCGCCTTAGGATGGCATAACCTAAAGTGGGGAGCTTTCACTTCTCACCGCAACATTTTCAGGTAACTCTGGATTTATTTATTGATTATATTATTTGATACTTAAATTTAACATTTCCTTATTCCTCTTTTATTTTACAAAAAGGTTTTTTTTTTAATTTATCATTCAACTTCCTTTTTATTGAGATTTCTATTAGTTGCTTATGTTTAGTATATTTCCACATTTCCAAAAGCACAGTTAGCCAATGCTAAGTACAATCATTTTGTGATGCATTGTGTAAATTACATATGCTCTTGCAAATGCTCTCAACTAATTTAATTTTCCTATGACAACTATATATGTTCCTTGAGTACAAAAAATTAGGCCTTCCTTAAACAGAAGCCAAATTCTTCCACCTACTCGAGTCTATTAATTTAACAATTGCAATCAAGATTAAAAAATAAACGTAGTGTACTATGTCTTTTTAGATAATCAACATACATTTCAAACAACAATTAATATTAACTTTATTTTGATGAATTATCTAGAAATGGAGGAGTAGTATATTAGCTTTATTTTGATGAATTACCTAGAGATGGAGTAGAATTTAGGTAATGCACTTTTAGAATGAAAGAGAGGTCAAGTGTTTTGCTTTATATATGCGAATTATTTGTTTCGATGTATGAGTTTCTCCTAACTGATTAACTTACAGCCAATACAATATCTTCTTACTAATCGACTTAAACAACTACAAAAAAAATATAGCCCTAGTAAGAAGACGACATTGACTGCAGCGCAAGCGCAGGCCGCCCTGCTTGTTTAATGTTATTTTCAATACCTTCTCTTGTTTCTTTTATACTTTTATAAAAAAATTGCAAAATGTTTGGGGAAAATCATCATGATCCATGAGAACAAAAAAATTAAATAGAACAACGGAGTGAATTAAAATAGGGTTTTTTTGATAGCATTGAAAAAAGAAAAAGAAAATACAAACATGTAGTTGCTTTCCTTTTTTTATTTAATTTAATAAGGGTATAAAAGTAATTGCAATTTCCTTATTCCAAATTTGATAAATTATGATTTAGTAAATAATAATTATTTATTTTCATTGTATCAATTAATAAAAATTTCTAATAGACTGCCCCTTTTTGAAATTTTCCCAAATTTTTATCCATCGTTAGATTTCCTTTTTCCTTTTTTACACTTCAACTGGTAATGTAAAAAAATTTCCTTTTTTATTTATGATTGTTTTTTTCTTTTTCTTGTTCAGAAAGGAATATTTGGGGTTGGGTAGCTCAGGATCGGGTTGGGCGGGTCAAATCATGGTTTGAAGTTAGGGTCTGGATGGGTGCGGGTCCCATGTCATGTGGCATTTTGGCTAATGTGGCATGCTACATATGCACCGTCATGGTCCCGTTAAGCACGTGAGGTCACGTGTGTCATTTTCCGTCAGAAAGGGTGTAACATGGCATCAAAATAAACCTTTAGGGTGCATTTTGGTTAAAATAAAAAAGTAGGGTGCAAAGTGGTAGTCCATACAAATTTTAGGGTGCAAAGTGGTATTTATGCCATTACATTTTTACTTAAAAACTACTCATAATCAATCTAATTAAAAATTTTTCTTATCATATGAGTCAATTTTTATAGAATTTTTTGTTTTTTTTGCTCTGTAAATGTGAACGCGGTTTCTGTGGATTTAAATATAATAAATATGATTTATGAGGTTATAGAGAATGGAATACAAATTGATTCAATGTAACCACATGTGAGAAATGACTAAAACGGGACGATAAGGTTGTCCCAAATTAAAAGTTAGAAAGACTATTTAGTAATTTCACCTGGTTACAAAAATAATATGTAGTGATACATGAGACTGATACATTATCAACATTTCTCAACATAAAAGAGAAAATAAAAATTACTACTATAATCAATGCTAAGCTTCAGGTTAACAGTTCCTTGTGATTATTTGCAACCACACCCAAGTGAAAAGTTTCCAACAACTCAACAACAATTTACTCATCGGTTAAAGCATAACACTAGGTTTGCTGAATAAGGGAATGGGAAGGAAAGGTATAGGGAAGGAAGTGATAATCATCGGTTAAAGCATTACTTAGTCAAGGGTCTTCCATGACAAATTTAGCTGTCAGCACAGTTGCCTAAAATTCTGGCAGTGAAGATGTAGATATGTTTATATCTTAATTTACAATTTGGGTAATTAAGTAAATTGTGACAAATTGGATTGGTCCAAAGCCCTAACCAACTTTAAAAATTACTTGATTTTGTAAGGAAAATATAAATAAAGTGGCGCCACACTCATTCTTGGTTAAATTTGGGATTGAGTGGTGCCATGGACCAAATCGCACAAAGGAAAAGTTTTCGCTTGCTTTCACAATTAAGCCAATAATTTATAAACTTGCAAAATTAAAAATAAATAAATAAATAAATTTGATTTAAATTGTCATGACCATTTTGTTGGTTTAAATGGTGAGTGTTTTTTAATATATAAAAAAGAAAGTTAACACCATCGGGACCTATTGACTAGTCCCGATGGTGTGGTTTTGGTTTCCAAATTTTTTATGATTTAGTTTCCAATTAAAGCCAAAGCAATTATGGTTTTTGTATATTATTTTTCCAATGATGATTATTTCTAAAGTCAAAATTGGATCCCCTTTTGAGCGACGTTGTGCCTAAGTTCTAAAGCCAACTTATATCATCGGGACGCTTTTCATCGGGACGAATTGATTGATACCGATGGTGACGAGCAATTACATCAGGATAAAGAGGATAGTACTGATGATGAGGAAAGCACACTATTGGGACAGGGAAGTGAGTATTGAAGGTAAGGAGCAATTACTCCATAGCACATGGAAAATAGTCAGATCCGCATCAAGCAGAGAAAAAATCAAGCATGGAGAAGTTGACTAATTGATTACAAGTCATGTGATTCAAATTAAATACTAACTGTTTAAGTTCAGGAAGATGATCAGAATCAATTTGGAGT
This sequence comes from Corchorus capsularis, assembly GCA_001974805.1. Lineage (NCBI taxonomy): Eukaryota > Viridiplantae > Streptophyta > Magnoliopsida > Malvales > Malvaceae > Corchorus > Corchorus capsularis. The sequence continues at coordinate 15,541 of AWWV01012089.1, read as the reverse complement.
TGACGTTGAAGACAATATCAATTTGTCATCATGATTGCTATCTCGGAAAGTTAATACGCCGATTCCTTGACTTCTGGATCTAGATTGACGGTATGACTATATAAGTGGAGCCATCTGCAACGTAAACACTCTCTCCGAACAACCCTTCCCCTATGGAAATACAAACCTCTCTCATGTAGAGATGTCAACTTTTGTTTGATCAACCTTGTCTTTTACTTTTCATTACCCTGGTTTTTACAAGTTGTCTTGTTTCTGCAATTCTAGTGAAAATCTACTTTTCATTTTCTGATCTGTTCATCAATTTCTCACTTTTTACTCAAGAATTACTCATTAGATTTAATGATTTAAACGGTCTTTTGTGACTTTAAACCAAAACTCACAATCCGTCCGATCTCTCTCACTTTCACAAGCTTGATTTCTTACTTTATGTTTTACAAAAGCTTTTTGTTATTTTTTCTACAAAAATAACTGACATGCCTATAACCTCTCTTTTTCCTCAAAGAGATTTAACGTCAAAGACCTTTCTAGGCGCACTAGGGAATTTTGACGCAACATCTCTTTTTTGGCACACTTGGTGGGACCAATTTGGATAATTTCTTGATCTTTTTCAATTCCATTTTATTTTTAATGTCTATGTTTTTTGCTTTTGTGTTTTTCTACCGTTTTCTCGTACAACACTTCCAAACCTTTGGAAGTCTAAAAGGTTTGGAACCTGTTGGTCCCGTATGGCAGTGCTAGGAGGGGGGGGGGGGTGAATAGCACTTCTTCCAAAATTCTTGAAGCTTCTGTTGTTAGTGTGAGTGATGATTGAAGCTTCTGTAATTTCTCAGTGACACTAATTCAAGCCCCTGCAATTAGTGCGAGCAATGCATTAACAGGAGATTATGTGATTGTCCAGTGGCGCTGATTCAGACTTGAACATCAATCATGAAGGTTTGTATATGATTAGGAGTGTAACTTGAGGTCTTTAGAGGATAAAGAAATGAGTGGTTTGGTAGGAAACTCTACAAGACAAAGGTATGTTTGAGTAGGGAAAGACATAAGGAAATACTCAACAAATAAGAGAAAGGATAGAGTTGTTGAAGTTTTAGTGAGAGCGAAATTCAACTTAAGGGTTTAGAGAGTATATAATGCAAGCTCATTTATAGAGGTTCGGTCTCCTCGACCTACATCCTCTACCTTGGCTATTCCCACCAAGGATTTCAACCAATCCACTAAACCGATGAAGTTAAAGGCCTTCACCAAGCCAACACAACCGAGCCATCCAAGCTCTTACAAACAATGAAGTTGCGGGCCTTTATCATGTCGTTACAATGAAGTTACACGGGCCTTCATCACGCCTTTACAATGAAGTTCACGGGCCTTCATCACGCCTTTACAAGTTGAGCAAATCCCATGCTCCATACCCAAGCTCCCTAGCTTGTTGAGTGTCTTCCCAACACTCTCTACCCAACTTAATTCAAAGGGAAGATGTGTACAATGATCCTAAACTGATCTCATTACACAATTTAAGCTCTAAGAGGTTTACGTGAAAATATAGACTATACACACACTAAACCTCAAGCCAAAAACCAAGGGAAAATGAAAAGAATGAAGAATTCTTGGTTTTAAAGGCCATTTGGAGAGTTTGGCTAAGTTCTACCATCTACATATTGTCTATCCATGTTTCTACATCATTTGAACTTGTATATATATGAGAGAATACAAAACTAGTCTTTCTAGTCGTTTCAAACCGTTCTGGTGTGACTAACAGTGAATTAGCCGTTATTTTGTCGTTTTCTGGCACTGGAATTTAGTCTGTCACTGTCTGTCTGTCCAGTCAATTAGTCGCACTAATTTTTGTGCTCCAATTAGTCCGACTAAATTTCCATCAGAAATTTGTGTAGACTTTCTTCATGCTTCGTTGTTCATTGCCAATGTATTAAAGATTTGAATTATGCTTCCATGTCTTGTCAGATCTTCATCTTCATAGTTGTAGCGTTATTCTCACTTACACAGGCAATCACGATTGGGCCATTTACTTCTCACTAAGCTTCTCATTCTTCCTTCCATGCTTCATGTTTCTTCAAAAGATTAATTCCATTCTTCTACTCATGAAGCTTCCAACTTAAATACTTTAAGCCCTTGATGAGAAGGCTAGTAATCCGTAAGGCATACAATCCAGTCACTTCTTGCTTTGCTTGACTTTCTTTCTATTCCACTTCAATACTCTCATTGATCTTTTCCATGCTCCATATTCTCTTAATAAATTGGTCATGCAGTCCTCTCTTATGAAACTTCAAGTCTTCAAGTCTATAGCTTTAAGTCCTTCAATGAGATTCTTAATAGAGAGGCTGTTAGTGCAGTCAATAATATGCAAATATTGTACCTGCACAGTTAGGAGTTTTGTTAGACTTAAATGAAGAGAATGTTTTGTTATCATCAAAAACACATGGAATCAACAGTACCAAATTGGGATTTTAACAAAAAAAAAAAAAAGCGCCATGATCCGCCCCACGCCAGCCATTGTTGTCTGTCTCACGACACCCAAGTTAGCTCTGATGCTTCCCAAATCCTACCCGTTTTCTTTTTTATTTTCTTCTTGTTCTAAATTAACAAAATTGCCATTGCTTTTTGTCTTCTTTTTCGGCTTTAGGCTCATGTCTGTGGAGGCTTGATGAGGAAAATTAAAGGAAGACTAGGCCGTAGCCCCATACGGAAAATGAAGTCAATTCAGGCTAATAACAGAATCAATAATGGTATGTTTCAATGCTACGCTTCTGGTTAGCAATTGTTTGAAATTATTTGCGAGCACTACAAACCCAAATGTCAACAACAATTTTCTCCTCTGTCAAAGCATAATAGATTTGCATAATAGTCCGATGGCTGCCATTTGCGGACTCGGAGGTGAAGATAAGTCTGCAGCTGACAATCAGGTACCAAAGCCTTTCTCCTTTTTCGCATTTTAGGAATAGTTTCTGGGAATTAATTTTTTGACTATATTATTAGAACACTTGAACTCATATTGAGAATTGCTATTTGGGTTCGATTGAACTTGATAATTATTATTGTATTGATTTTTGAGCTATCACCAAGTCACTCTTGTGTGGATTAGGGGAGCTTGATTATGGCAAAGAGTGAAGGATAGTCGATCAACCATGAAAGTTTAGTGAGAGGGAACTGTGCCCAATATATTAATTCAAAACATTTCCATGAAGGAGATCAATTATCAATCTCCCATATAAAATCTTTAATAAACTTAAACTGTGCCTTAACTTTGGTATCAGTGGAGTATATATTATAGTATTCAAAATTCAAAATCTGCAGAACTGCACAAAATCTTCAATCCGCAAAATTAAATATTTTCTGAGCCTTAGCCATTCCATTGATGATTAACAAATATATTATTTAATAAAAACAAAATAGCATATGTGTACATAGCTATATGATAACTTGAATCTCTCTGATTGGGAACATTAAGCAATAAAATATAATTTGGATGAAATCGATGGTTTACCAACTATTGATTGAATGATTCCTTCCTGCATCGATATCACTAAAGTTTACTCATTAATCAATTAGTGAGAAGTTTTTTATTCCTTTCCCTGTTACACAAAAATAAATCTCAAGGTAGAAGATCAGATTAACAAAAGCCTTAAAAGTCTCTGCAACATTTCCTAGTTTTCCATGGAGAAAAAGTTCCCTTTGTTACCAGCCTTTTTCACCTTCCTTGTGTTTATCTTCGTGGTGTTACGGTTGAGATCCAAAATGAAGGAGTCACCCAAAAATCTACCTCCTGGACCATGGAAACTACCCCTCATTGGGCATTTGCACCTTTTCATTTCCTCACTTCCACATCATCGTATGAGAGACTTAGCCAAAAAGCATGGTCCCTTGATGCACCTAAAACTTGGTGAATTATCACACATCATAGTTTCTTCTCCAGAGGTTGTTCATCAAGTGATGAAAACACATGATATCAATTTTGCTAACAGGCCTTCTCTCCTTGTGGGAAGAATTATAATGTATAATTTTACAGATATTGCTTTCGCACCATATGGAAGCTATTGGAGGCAGCTGCGGAAAATCTGCACAATGGAACTGTTAAGTGCAAAACGTGTACAATCATTTCGGTCAATCAGGGAAGAGCAAGTATCGAATCTAGTTACCTTAATCTCTTCTAATGCAGGATTGCCAATCAACCTTGGAGAGATGTTATACAACTTCTCGTATAGCATCACTTTAAGGACTACCTTTTTTGGGAGAGGCAATAAGCAACATGAAGAAGTCAGATTCAATTCATTAATGAAGAGAGTGGTGGTGGAGGCAGCTGGTTTTAGTGTTGCTGATCTGTATCCTTCCATCAAGTTGCTTTATGCAATCAGTGGAATGAAAAGAAAACTTGAGAGGCTGCATCAAGATTTTGATGAAATTATTGAAAGAATCATTGAAGAACATAAAGCTAACCACGCAAAGCTGCAGAAGGGTGATAATGTGATAGATGGTCTAGTTGATGTTCTTTTGAATCTTCAGAACCATGGAGATGTTGAGTTCCACTTAACAATTGACAACATCAAAGCTGTTATCTTGGTTAGTACTCATATCTTGAGGTTGATATCTTGTGGGAAGAGAGATCTTAATGGTCCTTATATGACACCTTAATTAGTTTCTTCAACAAAACAATGGAACCGATATACCATTCTTAAGAGTTGCACCAAGGTGATATCTATGCTGTGTCTTTAACTAAGTAATACTTCTTTGCAGGACATGTTTATAGCTGGAACTGAGACAAGTGCAAGGCTATTAGAATGGGCAATCTCAGAAATGATGAAAAATCCAAGAGCGATGGAAAAGGCACAAAAAGAGGTGAGACAAGTCTTTGATAGAACTGGAGATGTCAATGAATCAAACATTCATGAGTTAAAGTACTTGAAGTTAGTTATCAAGGAAACTCTCAGATTACACCCTCCCGCTCCTTTGCTATTCCCAAGAGAAAATGTGGAGACATGTGAGATTAACGGATATGAGATACCAGCAAAATCCAGAGTGGTTATTAATGCATGGGCAGTTGGAAGAGATCCCAACTATTGGAACGACGCTGAGTGGTTTAATCCGGAGAGATTTCTAGATAGTTCCACTGACTACAAAGGGGCTAGCTTTGAATATATACCATTTGGTGCAGGAAGGAGGATATGTCCCGGCATGTCATATGGTATGGCTGTTGTTGAGCTTTCCCTTGCAAATTTGCTTTACCATTTTGATTGGAAACTCCCTAATGGGATGAAACCCGAAGATCTTGATATGACTGAGGCCTTTGGAGCTACTGCTAGAAGAAAATGGGATCTGTGCCTCATTCCCGTCTCCTACTCTGCACCATGTTTTCTGTAGTGATAAGAGGAAATGAAAAAAATACTATTATCAGATTACTAAAGCTATGTATTAGATTCGTCATGTTTCACATGGCAGCTATTGCTTTTAAATTTGTGGCGCTCTTCAATTCTACTTTGAATAATTAATAATATTATATTGTATATATGGTTGCGGGTACTTGCAGCTATTGCTTTTAAGTTTTTTATTCCTTTCCTTATAAACAAAAATAAATCTCAAGGTAGAAGATCAGATTAACAAAAGCCTTAAAAGTCTCTGCAACATTTCCTAGTTTTCCATGGAGAAAAAATTCCCTTTGTTTCCAGCCTTTTTCACCTTCCTTGTGTTTATCTTCGTGGTGTTACGGATGAAGTCCAAAATAAAGAAGTCGCACCAAAATTTACCACCAGGTCCATGGAAACTACCCCTCATTGGGCATTTGCACCTTTTCATTTCCTCACTTCCTCATCACCGTTTGAGAGACTTAGCCAAAAAGCATGGTCCCTTGATGCACCTAAAACTTGGTGAATTATCACACATCATTGTTTCTTCTCCAGAGGTTGCTCAACAAGTGATGAAAACACATGATATCAATTTCGCTAACAGGCCTTCTCTCCTTGCGGCAAGAATAATAATGTATAATTGTACAGATATTGCTTTTGCACCATATGGAAGCTATTGGAGGCAGCTTCGGAAAATCTGCACATTGGAGCCGTTAAGTGCAAAACGTGTACAATCATTCCGGTCAATCAGGGAAGAGCAAGTATGGAATCTAATTACACTAATCTCTTCTAATGCAGGATTGCTAATCAACCTTGGAGAGATGTTATTAAACTTATCCTATAGCATCACTTCAAGGACTGCCTTTTCTGGGAGAGTCAAAAGGCAACATGAAGAAGTCAATTCACTAATGAAGAGATTCATGGTGGAGCTAGCTGGTTTTGGCGTTGCTGATCTGTATACTTCCATCAAGTGGCTTTATGTGATAAGTGGAATGAAAAGAAGACAAGAGAGGCTGCACCAAGATTTTGATCAAATTATTGAAAGAATTATTGAAGAACATAAAGCTAACAAGGCAAAGCTGCAGAAGGGTGATAATGTGACAGATGATCTAGTTGATGTTCTTTTGAATATTCAGGAACAAGGAGATCTTGAATTCCACTTAACAACTGACAACATCAAAGCTGTTATCCTGGTTAGTTTCATAACTTGTGTTTGTGTCCATATAGTCCTATGGCTTACCCAACTGATCCTTCAGCTTGAGGTTGCTATATCATGGCCGGAAGAGAAATTTTAATGGTGATGATATGACAATTAATTAGTTTCTTTAACAAAACAATTGTACCAATATCATACCACCAATACTTTTGAAACGGCTTAATGCCCTTTTTGCCCCCAGAACTTGTACGATTTTGACGTTTTGCCCTGAACTTGCAGTTTGGAGCCATTTTAGTCCCTCTCAGACGATATTGCTGATGTGGCAATGTCACGTTAGCGTCTTGTTCCGACGTGGCCTTGCCATTTGAGAGGGACTAAAATGGTTCCAAATTGCAAGTTTAGAGGGCAAAATGTCCAAAATTAAAGTTTAGGGGGCAAAACATCAAAATTGTACAAGTTCAGGGGGGCAATAGGGGCATTAAGCCCTTTTGAAACAATTAGTTGATATATATAATATGTGGTGTGTCTTTATTTAACTAAGTAATACTTCTTTGTAGGACATGTTTATAGCTGGAACTGAGTCAAGTGCAACGCTAACAGAATGGGCAATGTCAGAAATGATGAAAAATGCAAGAGTGATGGAAAAGGCACAAAAAGAGGTGAGACAAGTCTTTGATAGAACCGGACATGTCAATGAATCAAACATTCATGAGTTAAAGTACTTGAAGTTTGTTATCAAGGAAACTCTCAGATTACACCCTCCGGCTCCTTTGGTACCTCCAAGAGAAAATGTGGAGAGATGTGAGATTAATGGATATGAGATACCAGCAAAGTCCAGAGTGGTTATTAATGCATGGGCAATTGGAAGAGATCCCAACTATTGGAATGAAGCTGAGAGGTTTAATCCAGAGAGATTTCTAGATATTTCAATTGACTACAAAGGGGCTAGCTTTGAATATATTCCATTTGGTGGGGGAAGGAGGATATGTCCCGGCATGTCATATGGTATGGCTGTTGTTGAGCTTTCCCTTGCAAATTTGCTTTACCATTTTGATTGAAAACTCCCTAATGGGATGAAACCTGAAGATCTTGATATGACTGAGGCCTTTGGAGCTACTGTTAGAAGGAAAATAGATCTGAGCCTCATTCCCATCCCCTACTCTGCACCGTGTGCTCTGTAGTAATAGGGGAAATTTAAAAAAAAAAAAAAAAGATACTACTATGTATCCGATTCGTCATGTTTCACATGGCAGCTATTGCTTTCAATAATGAATGATATTATATTGTATGGTTGCGGGTACCTGCAGCATCTTTTTTCTTTTTTTAAAGGAACTTGTAAATTTGCCATTATGCATAATCTTCTTTAAGGTGTAACTGATAATACTAATATATACTACTACTTACAAGAAAGCAGTTATGTCAAAAGTAGCATCACATCACAATATCTACGAGGGGCAGCACAAGGATTTTTATAACACAAACTTGGAATGGAAGTACAATTTGCTAGCTTGTCCACCAAACAATATGAATGGCGACGGGCGACCTTCAGCAATTAACTCCCCTGTTTCTTTGTTTCTGACAAGCACAATTGTTCCTTTATAACCTAACCTCTTCTTTGTACTAAAACCTTGGATGTAATCTGATGCGAGTTCGCAACACACCAAATAAAAATCGCAATTCCTCTAACTTATAACTAGGGTAAAATGAGTCGAATCCCAAGGGAGCTAAGATTATTAACCACTTATTCAAACAAGTTTAAATTAAAATGGGGGGTTTGATGTAGTTATAAATTAAGTGCAATAAAAATAAATAAATTACAAATATGTAAATCAAGAAGATAGATTTTAATTAATGGAAATTCCCAACTCTAAAGCATTGATTATTAGGTTATTAATTTAATCATTTGTACCAGATATGAATTCTCCAAATTAAATAGGTAACGTAAACTAATTGCTAAATGCCAATTAATCTCTATTTTTCCTTAATTCTCATTAGTCATGATGCAAGTCCTAGACTAAATTCTAGTAAATTTACCAACCTAGTTTCAAGCGCCTACTAGGTTCAAGTAATCTACTGCATAAAGATCTAGAAAAATATTAGTTACCTCTAAACAACATTCACTAATATAGGTAATGTTCAATTTAGTCCTAATTTTCTCTTAGAGGGCTACTCTAAATTGTTACTAGGGATTTAATAACCTACAATTGCATATAGGAATTAAGATCTAACTTTAGACAACATATTAAAATTAACTAGGTGCACTCTAATTAATTAAAACATGTAATCCTTCCAACATTATGGAGAAATTAGAATATTTAATCAAAAGAATTAAATTAAGAACAAAACCTCATAAACTTAAAAAAAACCTAGAATCAATTTACTTTAGAGTTGGAAAAGGGAAATTTAGCCACTCATAATTTTAGAGATAAAAACACTAAAATAATGAATAAACATGAACATGAAATTAAGTAGAAAGAAAAAGAACCAAGAGAGAGAGAGTTGATCTCTCAATTTTGTCTTTTTCCCAAAGCTTTTTCCAAACTGTCGAAAAATTCCAGAATTTCTCAAAAACTAAAAACTGCCCTCATTTGTTTTATGCGGCCTCTTTATATTTCTCTAACCTAACTTTCTTTAATTTTGGCAATATTACAATTTTGCCATCAAGTCTAAAAGCAATTAAAATAAACAATATGGGTCACCAACTATTTTCTAGACCCAAATGTAATGTGCCTTGAAATTGTAAGCCCAACATAATTAAGTCCAACGTGCCCAAATCTGTCCTCAATCCTTATGGCCTGTTTCGACCCTGCTGACAGGTCGAGTTTTCAATGAAAGCGGGTTGAGAAAACAGGTCGAAACAGGAAAATTCTTGCTTGCTCTTGGTGAAATGTTGATCCCTTCTTTGCAGATTCACTTAATTGCTCCCATATGTATTCCTTTGATTCCAATTCACTTTCCAAGTACCTAAAACACATAAAGGAACAAACTAAGTGCAAATCAACTCAAAAAGTCACTAAAACACCTTCATAGGACACTAAAAGAATAGGAAAATATGCACTCAACAAATTCCCCCACACTGATTTCTTGCTAGTCCTCAAGCAAGATGAAAACTCAAAATAAATTAAGTCTTCCACCATGAAAGTCCATCAATACATGCACACACTCAAAAACCAAAAACGATTTAGAGAAAAGCATTTTGAAAACAAGTTTATGCACACAACTTTAACAAAAACATAATTTTAGAGCAGATTCAACATGGCATCCTCACTTGTAAACAACACTCAAGTGTTTAGGTGGCGCTCATAATTACAAGTGAAAATACGCATTACCATAAGCTTGCTTGTCCACCAATCTCTCCACTACTCCACAAGTGAATACCATGCATAAATCAGAGGTCTTTATAGGGTTGTAATGGGGCAAAAAGGGTAAGTGAGCTAACAAGAAAAGGTAAAGAATTCAAAAGACCTAGATTAACGAAGCACCACAACCATCAAAGCACATCATGGGCAAATATGCAATTTAGTAGCCCAACACTTAGAACAAATGATATTTTCATTAATCTCTTATCAAATAACACACTTTTCCTTTGAATGTTTCTTCTTTCATTTTTTTTTCAATGTTTTTTTCGTGGTGGTTGCATTTTTATGCTCTCCCACCTCAAGTTACTAACTTGATTTAATTTTTCAAAGAAGAAAACATCTTTATTTCATGCTCCATCGAGCCATTAACCAATAAACAGAATTCCCCCACACTGATTCTTATCATACTCATCCACGAACAATAAATCAAAAGTGCTTCATTAACCTAGGTTAAGGTAGGAAACACCTAACAAATCTAAGCTCAGGGTTCTTTGGGTGAATAAGTTATCCAAGAAAAAAAAAAGGGCTAAAATTTATTCAATTTAGGCTCAAAAGGGATATCAAAGGATTATAATTATAGGTTGGCTATTTAAGGCTCAATCGTTCTAAAGAAATGTCTCATCATTTTCATGCAAGTACACACAAAAACATGTAATCTCGAGTGGTATAAAGCAAGTTCTAGAAGCGTATGAAGCAACTACCCACAATCAAGAAAAATATAGCCGTAGTGACGGCTCAATAGGCTCAAAATCTCACAGGGAATTACAGCCAGTTGATCATGCCAAAACCACACAATCACAAAAGCATTTTCAAAACAGATTTTGCATTAAGAATCATTTCATGTTTTCAAAAGATTTAAGGAGAGCATGTACACATACAGCAAGCATCCATGGAGGCTAACATAAAACAAAACAAAGGACTAATTTGAATTTTAAAACCTAAAAAAAAATCTAAGCAAAAGTGAGAAAAGATAAACATACTTTTTTTTGTTTTTTTGAAAAACACCCCCCACACTTAATCATGGCATTGTCCTCAATGACCAAACAAAGAAAACCAAACAGAACAAGAAAGTAAAAAGAGATCAGAAACTCCCCTAGAATCAAGCTGCCAATACTTCCAATCCGTACCGAGTGAATTTCCGTCAAAGTCTTAGCTAAGTGGGAAAGTAAGAAACCAAAAAGTGAAGTTCATCTATTCTACTAAACAAACCAAAACGTAAAAGCATAAAACTAAACACAATCCTAAATAAGGCTAAATGCAACTATATTACAATGCAACTATACGCAATACTATATGCAAACTGAAAAATAAAGAGAGAAAAGAGACTAACTATCTCTGTTTCCGTGCTTGAGTGGGCTTTTGAACCAACTGTTCCAAGAGTCGTTCTTGGCGGGCACAGGACTCTTGCAAGGCAGCTATGGATGCACGAACCTCTTGTTGGAAGTCCAAGAATTGATGATAAACATCACCAACCGTAGGTTTAGATGGAGGGGCACTAGATGCACCACGAGCTGCAGCAAACCCTTTTCTCTTTGGGTTGGTCCACCCTTGGTCTGTTCTGGTATATCCGAGGGTGTCTAGGTTATCCAAAGTCAGTGTCGCAGCCGGCACAGGTATTCGATTCTCACCATTGACATCCACACCCATATCCTCGAATAATTCACTCAGAAGAGCCGGAAAAGCTAAGTGTTTCGCTTGTTGATTGAGAACTACAGTCCACATTTCATGGATGACCGTTTTAGCCCAGCTAACCCCTTTAGCTTCCGGTGGAATGCCAACCAACAGAGAGTCAAGGAGGAATATATCAAGCACTCGCACACCAGATCTCATGCTTGTCCGAGGCATGACATTTTTGTTAATTATGTGAGCCAAAATGCCTTCCCGGATCGCTAAGTGCTTAAAGTTAACAAGGAATTCTCCTTTGTTGTTGCTGGAGTGATGCACATCCACATGTGCCAGTGCATCATCTTTCCCCCGCTGAGGGTTATTATAAAAGGTAATCTGGTGATTGTGGACCCGAACAATTTTTGCTGTCTCACCCCGGATAGGCACTTTATACTTCCGAGCTAAATCATTATGATCAATCTGAATACGTTTGCCTTTAACTCGAGAAGTAATAGTGTACGATGCCTTCCCTGTCTTCTTATTCAAAACATTGGCATAAAACTGGGCGACTAAGTTTGGGTAATAATAACCCTTGTATGTCAGAATTTGCCCCCACCCGAGTGTGTCAAGGGCTGCAGTAATGCCAAACTGCGCATCAACATCCACATCGATAGTGGCTTCGAAGACAAACCGCTTGTTGCGCAGGCTATCAAGATACCATTTCTTGCAGTCTTCATTATTGAACTCAGTGGGATCAAAGTCACCAAAAGCAACCCCTTGAGGTGGTTGTTCAAGAGATTCCGTGTCAGAATCGGAATCAGAATTAACCAAGGCCAATGGAAGAAGTGGAGTGTCAAATCGCTCGGGCGAGCTTTCAATGAGTGGGGTAGGCTTCTTCCTTTTTCGGGCATAAACTTCTCCCTCAGGCACTTTCGCGCTACTCTTTGTCTGTCTTGTTCGTGTCATTGTTGTAAAGGTACCTAAAAAGTTCAGAATCGATAGATCCATCAAGTACCAAACAATGACAAGCATGCATTACCATCACAAATCAGCGAATGTTATCTCACTTTCCAGTATGAATGAATCATACTCATCAAAGAGAAAATCTAACAACGAATAAGCACTGTGAACTTCAAGGAACTAATCAAGATGAAAAACTTATCATGAAAGTCCTGTACTTTCATGAAATCCAATTAAAATTTTCGGTACATTCAAACTGAAAAATTTAAAACAACATAGGAAGTTTCGAAGCTATCTCAAGAAACCTAAAGTAACAGCAACATAACGGAATCGAAGCACAAATTCAGTATCAATAAATAGCAATATCAATATGAACCAATATAATCTATACCAATCTCAATTTAAGCAAATAAAACCAAGGCATATGTTAACCCAATTCAACTGACATATTACAGTGCAAAGATTCATTAATAATTAACTGATTAAAGTGCCAAAACATGCTTTCAGAGTACATAAAGAAGAAGAACAGAATGATAGCCCAATCAAAATGCAGTACTAAAACCCAAAGGATTTCCAAAAGCTGCAGAAGAATGAATGCAAACTTAACAGAGTACATAAAATTATGCAAAGCCAGGAAGTAAAAGCAAGCAATTTCCCAGTCAACAGAAACACAAACAAAGCTCAATAACCTAAAGAAATTCGAATAAGTGCCTAGAGTTTAAAGGCCTCTGTCAATTTCAGCACAGCTTGAACGCACAAAACTAAACTATTTTCAAACATCACTATGAAATCCGAAAAATTCCTCTTATCAAGATTAGTACAATATGATCAAATTAAGAGGGGATTCGGAAAATATAAAGAAAATATGACCAGTTTGAAAAGTTAAGTGTTAAGGCTGAAAAAGGTCTACCAATGAAGAACGAAGCAAGCCTGTTGCGCGATGAAGATCTATGGAAAGGGTGAAGCAGAGCGAAGAGGGTTCGACGGCGTCGGACTATTGCTCCGCCGCACTGGGAACACCTTTTAAAGATGAAAGAACAGCGTCGGTCAGGGTTGTAACGGTGGTGATGGAGAAAGAATATGGTTCGGGTGGCGGAGAGGTCTGAAACGATGACGATGAGGTTTTGGAAACAAGAAGGGAAACCGATGACGGCGTCGGGTCTTGGGTTTGATGGAGAAAAGAATAGAGGAAAAAGGAAGGGGAGAAAAGGTAAGAGGAAGCGGAAAGGGTTACGGGGTAGCCGCCAGCGATGAAGAAGCGACGGCTAGGGATAATCGTGAAAGATGGTGAATCGGAGAAGGTGAGATGGTGGTGGCGGAGGAAGATGAGTAAGGGGTTGGGCGGCGGAAGGAAAAAGAAGAAAATAAGAATTTGGGAGAAAAAAAAATTTAGGGCAGAAAAGAAAAGAAAAACTTTTCGAGGGTATTTTTTTTTTTTTTTTGAAAGGCTATATTCAAAAATTTCCTGAGTCATCCTGAAAAAAGGTTGAGTTCGACCCTTTTTCAGGTTGACTCAGGGATTTTTAGCTTTGTTTGCAAAAATGCCTGTGTCGACCCAGAAAAAGGGTCGAATTGGACCCCTTTTTCAGGTCGGAACAGGAAAATTCTTACCTTCAACTCTACCCTGCTTTTCAGGTCGAGTTCGACCCTCAGGCAGGTTCAAACAGGAAATTTTCAAAACAGCAAATTCTTGGTTTAAACGGAGCAAAAGAGTTTTACCTAATTGTGCATGTGTGCAATGGATGCATGTATAATGTGATTAGTTCCAATGCGGTACCTATAAAGCAAAAATTAACACGAATAAAACGTAAAAGAAAACAAAACACGAAAAATAAAAGGAAGGATATAAATGATGGGTTGCCTCCCATCCAGCGCCGTCATTTAACGTCTTTGGCTAGACATAAAGTCGCTATTTCTTCTCAGAGTCAACATAGGTTGGTACATCCAGATACATGATCTCTATGGTCTGTGGTTGGAATCCTTCGTAAAAAGGCTTAAGCCGCTGGCCATTAACCTTAAAAACCCTTGAGTTCATTATGTCCTTTATCTCCACAGCCCCATGAGAAAACACATTGACCACTTCGTACGGACCAGTCCACCGCGATCTTAGCTTACCAGGAAATAACCTTAGTCGTGAACAAAACAGTAGCACCTTCTGCCCAACGTAAAAAGTCTTCCTCGATATCATCTTATCATGCCATGCTTTAGTCTTTTCCTTGTAAATCTTGGCACTCTCGTAGGAATCATTCCGAATTTCCTCGAGCTCTTGTAATTGAAGCTTGCGATGATCTCCGGCTTCATCAAAATTCATATTACATTCCTTAACCGCCCACCATGCCTTGTGCTCAAGCTCCACGGGTAAATGGCAAGGTTTCCCATAAACCAAACGGTACGGAGACATCCCAATTGGAGTCTTATATGCAGTGCGATAGGCCCAAAGAGCATCACTCAACCTCATACTCCAGTCCTTCCGATTTGGCTTTACCGTCTTCTCAAGAATTCGCTTAATCTCTCGGTTAGAGATTTCTGCTTGACCACTTGTCTGAGGATGATAAGGAGTAGACACCCTATGTGTCACGCCAAACTTCTTGACTAAGGCTTCTACAATCTTATTACAGAAATGTTTCCCTTGGTCACTGATGATGGCTCGAGGAATGCCAAACCTACAAAAAATATTAGTTTTCACAAAATCTGCAACAGTCTTAGCATCATTAGTTTTAGTAGCCTTGGCTTCGACCCACTTAGAGACATAATCACATGCAAGCAATATGTAAGTGAATCTATTAGATGATGATTCGGGAAAGGGACCCATGAAATCAATAGCCCAGACATCAAAAATTTCACAAATGAGGATTGGTTGTAATGGCATTTGATCTCTATGTGACATATTCCCTATCATTTGACATCTATCACATGCCTTGCAAAATGCATATGCGTCCTTAAATAAAGATGGCCAATAAAAACCACATTCTAAGATTTTAAGTGCAGTCTTTTTAGGTCCAAAATGACCTCCACATGCATATGAATGACAAAAGACTAAGATTGAGTGTTGTTCATCTTAAGGGATGCATCTCCTAATTATTTGATCAGCACACATTTTCCACAAATAGGGT
>AWWV01012088.1:0-16831 GCA_001974805.1 Corchorus capsularis | reverse complement strand
TTTTGCTCGCTTTTCCTTAAAATACCCTTTCCAGACGAAAGGCAAGTTCATTTTTGCCCCCCTCAATGGCACAAGTTCAAATTTCATTTTTATTGTTTGTTTTCAAAGAGTAATAAAAGGTTCAATTACCCTTAAACACAAGAAAAGGCAAAAAATATGAGATTAAAGTCAACAACAATCTTTTATTTCAGACCCATAATAGATCTAGATTAGACTAGAGGTACCGTCATTTGACGGGCGTTTGGGGGTGCTAATCCTTCCCCAAACGTAATCGACTTCCGGACTTAGAATTAGGTTGCAAAGACCGGACCTATAGGTTTAATGGGTCCCTCGCCAAGCCTTGGACCATATTAAGCTAACTAGGTCAATCAGGTGACTAATCACACCTAGAATTTGATTAGTGGCGACTCCAATTTCCCAAGTCGTTAGCGGCAGGGTTCGGACCCCGGACCCGCACGTGGCGACAATACCCTCCAAGAATCAGCAACTCGTTTTTCAATGAGCTCATTATCTTGATTCTTCACCACTGTCATACCAGACTTTTTAGGAACAATCTGAACAGGACTCACCCACTTGCTATCGGAAATGGAGTATATGATACCTGATTCCAATAATTTGACAACCTCATCCTTCACAACATTCATCATATTAGGATTCAGTCTCCTTTGAGCTTGCCTGACTGGTTTAGCATCATCTTCCAACAAGATCTTGTGCATACAAAGTGAAGGGCTAATTCCTTTGATATCAGCAATGCTCCATCCAATTGCTTCTTTATACTCCCTCAAAACTCTTAAAAGCTTTTCTTCTTGAAGTGGAGAGAGTTTGCTAGAGATGATCACAGGCAAAGTATCATTATCACCCAAGAAAGAATACTTCAAATGAGCAGGCAAAGGTTTGAGTTCAATCTCTGGTGGTTTGATGATCGAAGGAACCAATTTGCTTGAAGATGTTGGAAGTTGCAAATAAAGCAAATTTTCCTTATGTGTCTTGGTTGGTAAAGTCTTCAAGTCTGAAATTACCTCACAAACCTTTTCACAAGGTGCCAACTCAAGTTTTCCATATGACTTTTCATCGAACCCATTGAACATTACTGTTTCAACCTTGTCCTCATTGTCTAACATCATGACCCTTTCAGACAAATTGTCCAAAATATCAATTGAGAACACAACATGAACATCACTTGGGTAGCGCATAGCATCGAAGATATTGAACTTTACCGTCTTTCCATCAAACTCCATAGTCATAGTACCTTCAAACACATCTATTTTTGTCCTGGCAGTCCTCAAGAAAGGTCTTCCAAGTATCAGCGGTGTATGACTAAGCTTGAGGTCATCTTCTTCCATCTTAAGCACATAAAAGTCTGCTGGAAAGACTAAGTCATTTACCTGCACCAAAACATCCTCAACAAGCCCCTCAGGGTAAACATTAGATCGATCGGCGAGTTGTATAACCACACCGGTTTCAATTAGAGGACCAATTTTTAAGGAAACATAAATAGAGTAAGGAATAACATTTATGGATGCACCTAAGTCACATAATGCCTTTTCAAATTCATTATTTCCTATGATGCATGAAATGGTAAAAGAACCACGATCCTTACATTTAGGAGGAAGCTTTCGTTGGAGAACTGCAGAAACATTCTCATTCATACTTACCCTCTCATTTCCTTTGAGTGTCCTCTTATTAGTACATAGCTCCTTGAGCCACTTAGCATATCGAGGAACTTGCTTGATAGCATCGATAAGGGGAATGTTCACTTGCACTTTCCGAAATGTTTCCCAAATGTCTCTTTCTTGTTCAGCCTTTTTCTGCTTAGAGAATCTAGAAGGAAATGGAAGTGCACTAGTGTTAGATGTTAAATCCTTATTCACAAGAGTGGAAGGACTTACCTTTGTAGTGTTTGAAGAAGGATCTCTATTTGTAGCCTTCTGAGGACTTTTGGATGGACTAGCAACACTCGGAGAATTTTCTGTTTCGACCCTATCAGGGGTCGAGTTCGACCCTCCGCAGGGTTGAATCAGGTTGTCTTCTTCATCTGGTTCAGTTCGACCTTTTTCGAGTTCGAGTTCGACCTTTTTCGGGGTCGAAACAGGAAATGTCTTCTCACCTTTTTCAACAATTCCATCACCAAGCTTCTCAAATTCCCTAAGATCTCCAACTTGCTTTCCACATTTAAGGGTAATGGCCTTAAGATCCGCCCTTGGGTCGATGGTTTGAGATGGAATCTTTCCAGAAAGTTGATTCTCAATCCTACTTACGGCAGTGGCAAGTTGCCCCATTTGATTCCTTAGATTGGTGAGTTCTCCATCATGTCTCAACAAGGCCTCATTTATCTTCACTTGGCCTTCATTTAATTGCAACTGAGTTTCACCCATCTTTTCCAACATTGCCTCAAAACCTGAACTTTGCCCTTGATTCATTTGTTGACCTTGAACATTTTGTTGGACAGGTTGAGGTGGGTAAGGTGGCCTGACAGCATTGTTGGGGTTACCATACCTTAAGTTCGGATGCTACTTATATCCAGTGTTATAAGTGCTGGGATAAGGATTAGTTCTCTGCTGGGGACCTTGGTATCCAATTGCATTAGCTTCTTCAACCTGGTCATCAAATAAGGTAGGGCATGCATCGGTAGGGTGTTCAATTGAAGCGCATAAACCACATGCCATTTGAGTGTTGCTCATTCCCAATTGCTTTTTCACTAAAGAAGTAAGCTGAGAAATTTGTTGCTCCAGACGAGCAGTGCTAACACTAGCCTCATTAACCTTATGAACCTTCCTTTCATCAATTCCATACCCATGAGAAGCCCTAGCTTGAGATTCTATCAACCTCCGAATCTCATCAGTATTCTTAAGCATCAAATCTCCACCAGCAGAACAATTTAGCAATTTCTTTTCCATCACACAGAGTCCATTAAAGAAAGAATGCAACAATTGGAGATCTGAGTACATGTGGTTAGGGCAACTATTCACTAACCTGTTGAATCGATCCCAGTATTCATATAAGCTCTCACCATCCTTTTGCTCAATTCCAACAATCTGTTTCTGAATCAGAGATGTCTTTGCAGCAGGAAAATATCTTTCAAAGAATGCTGCAAGGAGAGCTGCCCAAGAGTCAATGCTTGCGACTGGTAAGTCATCCAACCAATCTCTTGCTGCTCCTTCAAGTGAAAGAGGAAAAGCACGCATCCTGACTTGATCCTCTTCAACTCCTGGTGGTCCTGTAGAAGAACAAATCATTAGAAAGCGTTTAATATGCTTAATAGGGTCATCTCCAGCTGATCCATTAAATTTAGGTAGTAAATTAATAAATCCTGTTTTCAGTTCAAATGGAGCTTGCAGCCTATTGTACTGAATGCAAAGCGGTAAATTATTCAGGTGAGGAGCCATGATATCCCTTATAGGACGATTGTCTGCCACCCTTGCCAGTGGTGCAGGAGGTGGTAACTGGACATTCTGATTTTGATCCTCAGGTGGAAGAATTGGTCGAGGAGGAAGTGGTGGTGGTGGTGGTGGATCTGCAATACGATTTTCATTATTCACTCCAGTTTGATCTCCCATCTTTTGTTGATCTTCTTGAATTGCTTTTCTCCTTTGATTTTGTGCAAACCTTTCAATCTCAGGATTATATTCGTATTTGGGTTGTAATCCTTTAGTTCTACAGGTCATGCACTACCTGGAAACTAAACAAACAAAAATTAAAAACAACCAAATAGAAAAGAGAAATAAAAGTATAAAAAAAAATAAAAATTTTAAAACAACTAAACTACGAGAAAAGTAGCTAATCTACTTAACTCCCCGGCAACGGCGCCAAAAATTTGATGCGAGTCGCAACACACCAAATAAAAATCGCAATTCCTCTAACTTATAGCTAGGGTAAAACGAGTCGAATCCCAAGGGAGCTAAGATTATTAACCACTTATTCAAACAAGTTTAAATTAAAATGGGGGGTTTGATGTAGTTATAAATTAAGTGCAATAAAAATAAATAAATTACAAATATGTAAATCAAGAAGATAGATTTTAATTAATGGAAATTCCCAACTCTAAAGCATTGATTATTAGGTTATTAATTTAATCATTGGTACCAGATATGAATTCTCCTAATTAAATAGGTAACGTAAACTAATTGCTAAATGCCAATTAATCTCTATTTTTCCTTAATTCTCATTAGTCATGATGCAAGTCCTAAACTAAATTCTAGTAAATTTACCAACCTAGTTTCAAGCGCCTACTAGGTTCAAGTAATCTACTACATAAAGATCTAGAAAAATATTAGTTACCTCTAAACAACATTCACTAATATAGGCAATGTTCAATTTAGTCCTAATTTTCTCTTAGAGGGCTACTCTAAATTGTTACTAGGGATTTAATAACCTACAATTGCATATAGGAATTAAGATCTAACTTTAGACAACATATTAAAATTAACTAGGTGCACTCTAATTAATTAAAACATGTAATCCTTCCAACATTATGGAGAAAATTAGAATATTTAATCAAAAGAATTAAATTAAGAACAAAACCTCATAAACTAAAAAAACCTAGAATCAATTTACTTTAGAGTTGGAAAAGGGAAATTTAGCCACTCATAATTTTAGAGATAAAAACACTAAAATAATGAATAAACATGAACATGAAATTAAGTAGAAAGAGAAAGAACCAAGAGAGAGAGAGAGTTGATCTCTCAATTTTGTCTTTTTCCCAAAGCTTTTTCCAAACTGTCGAAAAATTCCAGAATTTCTCAAAAACTAAAAACTGCCCTCATTTGTTTTATGCGGCCTCTTTATATTTCTCTAACCTAACTTTCTTTAATTTTGGCAATATTACAATTTTGCCATCAAGTCTAAAAGCAATTAAAATAAACAATATGGGTCACCAACTATTTTCTAGACCTAAATGTAATGTGCCTTGAAATTGTAAGCCCAACATAATTAAGCCCAACGTGCCCAAATCTGTCCTCAATCCTTATGGCCTGTTTCGACCCTGCTGACAGGTCGAGTTTTCAATGAAAGCGGGTTGAGAAAACAGGTCGAAACAGGAAAATTCTTGCTTGCTCTTGGTGAAATGTTGATCCCTTCTTTGCAGATTCACTTAATTGCTCCATGTATTCCTTTGATTCCAATTCACTTTCCAAGTACCTAAAACACATAAAGGAACAAACTAAGTGCAAATCAACTCAAAAAGTCACTAAAACACCTTCATAGGACACTAAAATAATAGGAAAATATGCACTCAACATAATCTCTAATTCATCAGTGAGCTCTCCAGTTCCGAGAAAGGAGATAGACATACACGTACGGACAGTCGTGACACTCTTTGATTTGTAATCTCTTCCAAATTTATACTCCTATCTTTTAATGTTGTAGTGGAGGATGGATGGGGAAGTCGTGACACAATTGTTATCAATGAGCTTAGCTTTGATGGTAGCAAAAAGAAAAGTTGTGAAAGCCATGTGGCCCTTTAACCTTTTTCACAGGCTTAGTAAAATCAATGGAGAAATGAGAATAGTTATAGTACCAAAATATTCTACTTTGGAAATTGTTTTTTTTTGGGCCATTGGAAATTGTTGTTAGAATACCATTTAAATATGATTATAAAGAAAAATTAAGGAAAATAAAAAAGAGCACGGCAATTCGAATGGTTAACCAGATCTAGTTTTTTGCATTCTAACTGCTTCTTCTTTTTTTTTTCCGAAAGAATAATAGGATTAGATTTTACGGTTCAAAAGGATTCTTGAAAATTAAAAAAATATATATAAATTATTTTCATTCTATTTTTTTGGGGAATTAGTTAATTTCTCAAAATGAAAATAACTTAAATTAATCAACAATTTTAATTTTTCAGTCAAAAAAATCAACAATTTTAATTTTGAAATAAATTAAAGATTTTATGAATAAATATAAAAAATGTGGTCACGATTTTACCATTTGTTAGAATCATAAAGCTTCATGCGCCTTAATTATTGTCTGAACATTACGCACTCTTAATTTTAATGTCATGGAATTGGTCCAGATTAATAGGTCGGAATCCTATTTGGCCTTTTCCGAACATTTGATGGTTATTTGACCTTTTCATTTTCGTTTAAGGTCGGGTCCCTAATTAAACTTTTAGTCTAATTTAACCCCTAATTAATACTAGTACTTGTTAAAATTGAATAATTTTATTATTAGTATGTCACACATCAAGAAATAATTTTTTTTATGTTAAGAATTTCTTTTCGTTAAGATTAAAAAAGAAGAGGAGTGAGAGCTTTTTTTTTTTTTCTTTTTAAAGTTTATCTATAACTATACATCTATATACTATATTAAAAAGTACGTTCAGCTGTAAAACTTTTGAATCACCTATTATACCCTTATTTGTTAAATATATTTCTAAATTGCCATTGTTTAGGTTTTTATAGTTTTACTCAACTAAAAACTCTATTTTTATTTAATTAAATATAATATCTTTATAATTATTTTATTTTACTATTTTACTCAACTAAAAACTCTATTTTTATATAATTAAATCTAATATCCTTATAACTATTATATTTTACCATTTTACTATTTTACTCAACTAAAAACTCAATTTTTATATAATTAAATCTAATATCCTTATAACTATTATATTTTACAATTTTACTATTTTAGTTAAAAAAAACTTGATATATTAGTTTTTTTAAAATTATATTTCTTGTAATGACATTTGTTTAAAACTTTTTACAAATTTTTTTTTTAAAATAAACTTTTGCAACTGACTATATTAAAAAGTACGTTCAGCTGTAAAACTTTTGAATCACCTATTATACCCTTATTTGTTAAATATATTTCTAAATTGCCATTGTTTAGGTTTTTATAGTTTTACTCAACTAAAAACTCTATTTTTATTTAATTCAATATAATATCTTTATAATTATTTTATTTTACTATTTTACTCAACTAAAAACTCTATTCTTATATAATTAAATCTAATATCCTTATAACTATTATATTTTACCATTTAACTATTTTACTCAACTAAAAACTCAATTTTTATATAATTAAATCTAATATCCTTATAACTATTATATTTTACAATTTTACTATTTTAGTTAAAAAAAAACTTGATATATTAGTTTTTTTAAATATATTTCTGAATGACATTGTTTAAACTTTTACAATTTTTTTTAAAATAAACTTTTGCAACTGAAAACACTATTTTTATTTAATTGAATTCAATTAATTTTTATAATTATTTTATTTTTACCATTTTAATTTTAAAATTTTCAATTAAAATATAAACTAACAAAAGTATTATTATCAAGTTTAAAAGTTAAAATAAGTTGTCTAATCATTAATTATTCATATTTTTTAAAACTAATTAAGTTAAAAATTTATTTAAATTATATAGTGATTGGTCTGTTTCTATTTTTGGAGCATGTTGGTATAACAAGAATTTAAAGTTTTAAAAATGAGAAGAAGAGTAATATACAATTATTTCCTTTGACTTATAAAGTTAGAGATGTCAATTGGGCAGGTTGGGTGGGTTTCGGGTTATCGTCACTTGGGTCCAGGTTTAATGAGTTAGGTAATTTTCTCGGATCATTCGGGTTATCGTTTATTTTTCTGGTCAAATCGGGATCGATCGGATTGGACAGATTATTGGGTTCATGTCATGTTTTGACAGCTTTACTTATAATTAATGGGTCACGTGCAACGCACGTGAGAGTGAAGACTAGTCTATTAAAAAAATACGTTCACCTGTAAAACTTTTGAATCCCCCATTATACCCTTATTTGTCAGATATATTTCAAAATTGTCATTCTACAATTAATATTATTATTTATTTATATAATCTTTTATTCAACACAAACTCTTAACCAATTTTAACCTCAACCAACTTCATCAACTTATTTCTTTATATTAATATTAATTTTAATGGATTAATTAATATATATATACTTATGTTTTAGCTAAGATCCGTATAAGTCATATTTTTTCAATTAAATTTAATTTATAAATACTATATATATATATATATATCAAGTTAAAAGACCTTAATAAAAACGATGAAGATTAATATGTTATATATAGAAAGAAAATAGAGGCTGAATTCGTTGGTTGATTGCCTGTAATTTTAGCTCTTTTAATAATAAAAAGATGACACAAGATAAGTATTATTAGTAAAACCCTATGTATATACAAATAGGTTGGTTGAGTTGGATTTGGGTTCGGTTATGTAGGTTAAGTCAGTTTTGGGTTAAGGAAATTTTGGTTTATACGGGTTTGGTTTATTTTAGGTTTCATATTGAGTTGGGTTCGAATCACTCAAATGTCGGGTCATTTGGATTCAGGTCAATTCTAAAGTTCGGGGGGGTTTTTTTCCGGTTTCAGGTCATATGACTTTCGGGTTTGACCCTCAGATTTTCAGGTTTGGGTCTTCTCGGATTCGGGTCATTTAAATATAATTAATCTAAATTCGAGTAATTTTGAATCAATCTCTTGGGTTGATCGGGTTCGGGTAATTTTGGGTTCGGATCGTTTCAGGTTCGGGTCATTGAGAATTTGGGTCCCATCATTTCGGTTTCAGATTGGACGGATTTTTTGGTCAAATAGAGTTGGTTTGAAGCGGGTGGGTCGGATATCCGCACTCGGGTCAAATTTTGCCATCTCTAACAATAAGCTTCTTAATGACAAAATTAGTAAGATACTTAATATTTTAATTTTCATTTAATTTAAATATATTTGGTCACGTGCAACGCACATGGAAGTGATAACTAGTTTATTAAAAATAGAGTTGGAGTTGGAGTGGTTGAAATAGGGTATAAGGGAAATTTTTATTTTAGTTCAAAATAGATTGTGGTTATCTTAATATAAATATCTATCTATTTATCTATACCTATACTATATTAAAAAGTATGACTTTTGTAAAACTTTTGAATCGACCATTATATCATTATTTTTCAAATATATTTCTAAATTGTCATTATATAATTAATATTTTAATTTTCGTATAATAAAAGAAAAAAAAGGAAGAAAAAAAAAGATAGATATAAACATAATCGGTGGAAAAAAATAAAAAATACTCCCTCTGTCCCTTAATATCTGTCACCTTTTAGTTAATACATCCCAAACTTTGACCAAAAATTATAAAAAAAATTATATAGAATTAAATTTCAAAAAATAATGTTTTGAAATGCTTACAACCTAATTTATCAAAATATATATTTTTTTAAATTTAATTTTTATATAAATTTTTTATAATTAATGGTCAAAATTTGATATGATTTGACCAAAATGTGACAGTTAATAAGGGACAGAGGGAGTAGTAAGTAGTACTCATGGATGAGAATTGTTATTCCAAACATTCCAGAGACTTGGGCCCAACATATCCATTACCTGCATAAATAAGGGATTAAAATAAAATGTCGTTCAAAATATAAACACGAAAGACAGGAAAGATCAAAGAAAAAGAACGCAGGCCTAATGGAATAAACAACACATAACATGACATAATAGTCACCTTGACCGCCCTTATAGTTTACTCGGAGTATACTAGAGGTGCCTACGGTTCAGTTTTGGTTCCGAATCGACTGTTCTGATTCTTGAAAAATTGGAACTGGAACCCTAACCTTTAAGTAAGGTTTCGGTTTCGGTTCCGATGGTTCTTGGTTCTATTCTGGTTCCAAACTGGAACCTTTTTATTTAGAAAATATTTTTTTGAAAATAATGTAACATTTAGTTAATTAATTTAATTTTTGTTTATATATATATATATATATATATAAATATCAAATAACATGTCTATTAAGTATTAACACTAAATTAAGGAAATTAATTAAGAAAACTAATATATATTACAGATTGTATAAATATATTAATAATTAAATATGGACGGTTCCGGTTCGATTCCATATATGTGGAACCTTCCTAACAAAAGTTCCAATTCTGTTCCGAAACCTTTTTAACGGTTCCTGTTACGATTTTAATGAAACGGTTCGGTTCTATGATTCGAACCGAACCGTGGTCACCTCTAGGGTATACCATGACTGCGCACAAGATGGTTGTACCAATAATAAGAAGAAATTGATAATTCACAAATATTAAAAGCAATAATGAATTACCACAAATTTCAAATTCATCAAGAACCATAAATCGGGACATTGAAGACCCTCCAAATCCCATCGCAACATGTGACACATGATTTGTATCTTCGACTGAAACCTAAGGATAATTAATTTTGGGACCTCCTCTTTAATAATTTTTGAAAGTTTTATTTCCTTCTCACTAAATTTAATTTGACATGGTACCAATCAATAATAATTGTTGGTAGACTGCCATTTTTAAAATTTTCCCATTAATTTAATATTTTAATTTTCTTAATAAACACATATATTTTAATTTTTTAATTTAATAAAGAGGAGACCAAGACTTCGCCAAATTCCTCCTTCCAATGGGTGACGGAGAAGAACCAACAAAAGATGGTAATTTGATACTTTTATCAGATCAAATGGTTATAAAGTATGAAAATCATGAAAAGTTATTGGAAAATGATTTGATCGATGCAATTTTCCCATATTTGAAAGATAATTCAACTTCAACAGATTATATGACCAACAGTGCGATCTTGGCAACAAAAAATGGGTACGTTGATGGTATAAATGACAAAATGATAAAAATATTTCCTGATGAGAGTACAACATACAACAATTTTCATGTAGTAGTAGATGACTCGAACAACAATTACCAGGAAGAATTCTTACATGCTCTTCTACCGAATGGTTTACCACCGCATAGCTTGGTGTTAAAAAAAAATTGTCTAGTCATACTTCTCAGGAATTTGGATCCATCCAACGGTTAATGCAATGGAACAAGAATGGTCTGCAAAAACTTTAATCATAACGTAATACAAGCAGAGATTGCAATCGGCCAATATGCTGGAAAGCAGGTTCTTCCAAGAATTTCGCTTTCACCCGCTGAAAATGAAGGATATCCATTATAATTTAAAAGGAAACAATTCTCTATCCGTCTTTTTTTCACTATGACCATCAACGAAACACAAGGACAAACGATACCGCATATTGGAGTATATTTGCCGCAAAAATATATTTGCCGCAAAATGTTTTCTCTCATGGACAACTATATGTAGCACTCTCTCAGGGAATTTCCATGTTTTCAACAAAAGTTTTGGTCAAATCAAAAAAATACAAAGAAGCAAAAGGGAACATATGCAAAAAAAAAATTGTTGTATATAAAGAAGTTCTACTTTCGTAAAGGTGATTTTTTACTTTAAAAAGACACAATCTCACTACATTAAATAAATAATATTTGGATATTAAAAAAAATGGATGCCACAATTTATTAATACTTGATTTAAATATCATATGCAGGTCAGTATGAGGATAGTCAAACATTTACGAATACAAATGTAATACATTTTACATGTATTTGTTTCAATGTATTTTAATAATATACTATGCTTTCACTTCTAATTAATATTCATTATTATTTAAAAATTTATTTTAAATGAATATTTTGATTTTTTATTATTTTCAAGTATTTAAAAATATATTTTGTTCACACGCATTGTGCCACATGCAACACACGTGAAGGTGAAAACTAGTGATCCTAAAAATGATGACTTTTTTTATTAATTTTAATATAATTTAATCTCTATTAATTAATGAACATAATTAAAAAGAATGAATTTTTTCCCTAAAATAATTAATGAACATAATTAAAAAGAATGAACTTTTTCCCTAAAATAAATCAAAATATTTTATTATAACGTGAAAGAGGTGGAATGTACAGTGCTATCGATGAATAAAAATCCACTGTCCCATTTTTCGTACCTCATTTGTGTCTCATCTACCAAATAATGACAGGTATCCTCTTTTTAGTTGTTTTATGTTATTCCATGTTTGTCTAGTTAAATTAAATTATATATTTTCTTTCTAAAATCCTATGGGAAATATATTAATATTTAGGGCTAACCCTTTTGTATAATTATTTATTTTTAATTAACGCTAAACCGCGTCTTTATGTGAGATTTTTATTTTATTTTTTTTATTAATGTTATTTGTTAAAACTTGAAAATATAATATAAGAGACATGTGACATAATTTGGTGAATGAGACATAGAGTGGGGCACAAAATTAAGAGTAGGTCCTTTCCATCCCCTGTAAAAAAAAGAGATAAAGCACTTAACACATCCCCTGTAAAAAAAAGAGATAAAGCACTTAACACTTTAAAAAATAATAATAATAAATCACTTAACACTAG
The DNA here is from genome assembly GCA_001974805.1 of Corchorus capsularis. Taxonomy (NCBI): domain Eukaryota; kingdom Viridiplantae; phylum Streptophyta; class Magnoliopsida; order Malvales; family Malvaceae; genus Corchorus; species Corchorus capsularis. Next base: position 4,591 of record AWWV01012088.1, on the reverse strand, counting down.
TATCTGTCTGCTTAATGCCAAATATATTAATAATATTCGATAAAGTAACAAAGCGCCCTCCTAGAGAATGATTTTGGTAACATCATCAGTACATATTAATATTTTTTAAAAGAAGTCATTTTAACATGGAAGAGCGGAATAAAGTGCAGCACTATTATATATGCTATAATGCTACCAAGAATTTTCTTATAAATAGCCTTAAACCGTTAACACTAATACTCCACCCCTCTTCTAGCTTAATTTCACATAACATGGCAGCACTACAACCAATTCTTGCCACTTCCTCTTTCCTCTCTAGACCTACTTCTTGCCCGATGTTTCATCCCACAACAAAAAGCAAAAATTGTTGCTTTGCTTTAAATCATCACTTACCAAGAAGAGCTGCATCATTGAAAACCAATCTTGCATTAACAGCAGATGCCACTACTCCTACCCTTCAAGAAGTTGACCGTCCCTTGGCACACTACCCTCCCGACATCTGGGGCGATTGTTTCATAAACCTTCAGTTCAGTGATTCGGTAATATTTCATATATGTTTCCGCATTATGAATACATTAAACATCAGTGCATGTTAATGAAAGCATAAACTGTTTATACTGATTCTTTTGTATGAAGGAATTTGAATCTTGCTCAAGAGAAGTGGAAGTTTTCAAAGGAATGGCGAAGAACATGTTAATGGCTTCTTCAAAAGATCCACTAGAAAACATATTTATGCTTAACACTCTATATCGTTTGGGACTTTCATATCACTATGAAGATGAGATCGAACAGCAACTGAGTCACCTTTTCATCACATTGCCGGAGCTCATGGACAACAAGGACTATGACTTGCACACCACTGCAATCATATTTCAAGTTTTTAGGTCTAATGGTTATAAAATGTCTTGTGGTAAGTCCAAATATATAATTATATGGAAATTTTAACTATTGCAACATGGTTGATGGATTTGTGCTGCAGAGGTGTTTCACAAATTCACAAATGGCGATGGCTTGTTTAAGGAAGAAGTAGCAAGTGATATCCAGGGTATGCTAAGCTTATATGAAGCTAGTCAATGGAGACTGCATGGAGAGGATATTCTAGATGAAGCCCTTGCCTTCACAACGTCGCGATTGGAATCCATGGCAAAGCAATTAACAAATCCCTATCTTGCAGACTACATTGAAAAGGTCTTGCACCGGCCTTACCACAAAGGCATGCCTAGATTGGAAGCAAAGCAGTATATTTCTTTCTATGAGAAAGATGACTCTAGAAATGATACACTGCTCAAGTTTGCCAAATATGATTTCAATCGAGTTCAAATGTTGCACCAGCAGGAGCTTAAAGTCCTCACAAGGTAAAATATATATATAATTTAAAAATCCAAGATCCCGTTTTTAGGTATTAATTTAGAACCAAGTTTCATGTAATTATTGTTCTTAATCAATCAATTGAAAATGTGATTTAATTATTTCTGTCATGCAGTTGGTTTAAAGAATCAAATATCGAAACACGAATTCCGTATGCAAGACATAGAACTGTGGAGTGTTTCTTCTGTGCAGTAGGAATGTTTTTTGAACCACGTTTTGCACTTGCTCGCAAAATATTGACTCAATGGTATGTAGCCACCTCATTAATCGACGATAGCTATGATGCATATGGTACATATGAAGAAGTTCAACATTTTACCAAGGCTTTCAAAAGGTTGATGCAACATTCCACCTTACTATTGGTTCCACCTTGTTTGCAACGTATAGTTATTAATTGATTGCTTTGTTGATTTCATCTTCAGATTCGATATTAGAGCAAAGGATGAGCTACCAATAGAGTACTTGAGAACACTATATGAGGTTGTCATGAATATTTTTGCTGAAACAGAGGAGGAAATGAGCAAGAGAGGAAGAGCCTACAGTGTCGATTATACCAAGAAAGAGGTAAATTAAATTTACTCTAGACCAAACATTAATTCCCATAATATATAGCTCCTAGTATTTCATAAGTGAGTTTAAATTTTATGACTGGATTTGGATTTTACCTTTGCTTTTGCTTGGTGATTAGCTCATGAAAATGGTGCAACTCTACGATGTACAAGCCCGATGGTTGCATGAAGGTTCAAGGCCAACATTTGATGAGTATTTAGAAATCGGAATATGTTCAATTGGAGGCCCTTACACCATGGCTCTGTGCATGATTGGGATAGAAGAAGCAGATGAAACTGTTTATCAATGGGCGATCAATCCTGATAACAAAATTGTGAGACTTTCCGGCCTACTAAGCCGTCTGTATGATGATACTCAGACGGATGAGGTACATAAATTTGATTAGTAGAGCTTCTCATTCTTTTTTGTTTTTTTTTTTTTCGTTTAGCCTTCAAGAGTTAATATTGGGATTAAATTTTGAAGTGGCAGGAGAAGAGGGGAGAAATTTCGGGCAGGGATTTCTATATGAAACACTATGGTGTTTCAAAGGAGGAAGCAATTGAAGGTTATAAAGGTTTAATCGATGCAGCATGGAAGGATATAAATGAGGCTTGGATGAGACCGTGGCCTGTGCCAAAGATATTTTTCTCCCTAGCTTTCTACTTAGCATCGTTTAATGCTCTACTTTACGAGCACGACGACGGATACTCAAGGCCAGATAATACTGCCAAACATTTGATAATCCAATCATTCATCGATCCAATTCCCCTTCAAGATTAATATATGCATATATGTTGGACGTTGCTTCAAAATTCCATGGGAAATCTGTTTTTAAGTCAGTGCTGGTGGTTTGCATGTTGCTCTGTACATATGCTGCTTCATTATGGTCTGTTCTTGTTTCCATGGTTTCCAGGGCTGTCAAGAATTGCCTGCTTTCTTACTGTCATTTGGTGTGGTAATTACTCTGTGTGTTTTTTCGCCAGAATTACTGTCTTGTTAAGGGACTAGTTTCCTTGTTTTAATGCAATATATCAGAGTTGTATCAGTTTTATTATACTAGTTTTAGTTTTCACGTGGCCGAACATGAAAGTAATTAAAATAATTAAAATTGATTAAGAATTAAAACATCCGATTATTATGATGTAACATAATTAAATTGAAGCAACAATTTTAAATTAAATATTAAATATATATGAACGTCCAATTATTAAAATTTAACTATTTACAAAAGTAAAACTTTTTCTTTTTTGACTAAATAGTCTTTCAATTTGCCACCTGAACTAATTTTTGCCTATAATACCTTTTTAACTTACAAAATCAGGCCAAATTACCCCTGCCGTCAACACCGTTAATCACGTGCCGTCACGTGACTAACAGTTCCATCACGGACCAGGTTAATTGCTGACGTGTCATTTTTTTGAAAAATCCCGTCAAAAAAAAGGAAAAATATAAAGAAAATAAATAATAAAAAAACCCCTGAACCAAAAAAAATTAAAACCCTACCCCTTTTATTTCTTTTATTTTCCTTTTTATTTTTCTCTTCTTTCCTTCTTCTTCCCGTTTCTTCATCTTTTCTTCTTCATCTTCATCTTGATCTACCCAGATCTCCCCCCTCACGGTGAACCTTCATCCACCAAGCTTTGCTTTTTTCTTCTTCTTCTTCAAAGTCGTTCTTTCTTATTAACAAAAATCCCAAAGTCAGAAACTTCTTTACAAAATCGAGGTCGTCTTGGAGCCACTGGATCTGCCTCGTTTGACTGAAACAGCTTGAATTTCCCTCTCCCCAAATGAGGTTTGTTTCTTTCCATTATGTATTCACTTACTTCTTTCTTTATTGCTTAAAATTGCTATCTTCAATTCTTTTCATTTTTCTTCGGTTTTCAGATTGAAGAATTTGCTCCCAAAATTCAACAAGTGATAGACTGGTAATTTTCGAAGCGTCTTTAAAAAATTGATGTTGGTTTTGGGGTTTTATTATGGATTTTAGCCTTCATTTGTTTATCAGGTTATTCCATGATTCTTATAAAAAATTAATCTTTAGAAACATTGTATGGTTATACTCTTATATATATGTTGTAGAAATTAGAATGTAATATAATTGCTAGAATAACAGCTAAATTTTCTGGTTGGTTTTTGGGTTCTATATTGCAGGTTTGGGCAACTTCAAGCTCTTGAGCTCACTGCTATGGCCGTCCCTCTTGAGCTCTTCGACCCCGAATCTTTAATCAAATCCGCCAGCACTTCGTTGAACAGCAAGGTTGTTAGCCAATATTCAACTCTTCTGGCGCCACTAGCTGTTGATTCCGTTGTCTCTGTTGTTGATCCGGAAAAGCCTGACTTGATTTAAGAGACATCAAGATCGTTAAGAAGCTAGGCGGGACTGTGGATGATATTGAGTTGGTTTTTTTGGATTTAATTATTTAATTTTTTTAGCTTTGTTTGACTGCTGGTTTAGTGAAAAACCAAACCCATTGAACAATTTTTTTTTTTTTAAAAAAAAGAACAACCAAACCCAGAATATAGAATATGGACGAGGAAGGAGAAGAAGATGGGCGGCTTTGCTGCAATGGTGGAAGTTGGAAGATAGGGATGCCACGTTTTAGTTGCTAGTCTCTTTCACAAAAGAAAAAATCATTGAAGAAAAATTAGGATTTGATTTGGAAATATTCATAAATCAGTAATGAGTTTTGAAATT
>AWWV01012085.1:0-39129 GCA_001974805.1 Corchorus capsularis | reverse complement strand
GGGNCGGTGTGAAGTTTAGGGGTGGGAAATTTGGCTATTTGGAGGTGGAGATGCAGATCTGGGCTCATTAACAGTTGCAGATGAGCTCTCCATGGTTTGCTCAGACACACCCTTGAAATAAAGAGAGAAAGACAGCAATTTTTGTAATGAAAAAGTTGGGACTAAAAAGGTATAAACAGAATACATTTGCACCTATAAAAAAGACCAAGGAAATGGACTATTACCTCTTTGCCCTTTTAGTGGACATCCTCTTTTGTTGTGGCCTGTTTTAAAACAGTTTTTGCATGTCATAACCATGCCTTTTCTGGACAGCACACCATCAACAACAGTTGGGCCTTTTTTTCTTTTTTTTGGGTTCACTTGGGTCTTTTCTCCTTGCTGTCTTGGGCCTTCCAGGAGTCTTGTCGAATTTTGGTGCTTGCACCGTTTCTACAGTGTCCTCAGGCCAATCTTTCATTCCTTCCATGGGTTTTATGCAAAACCCATAAGCCTGCATGTAGATAGTCTTTGTGATACCATGAAGAAACATAATCTTCAATTTGGGCACCCTTATCCCTTATTGTACATATGGCATGGGCACATGGAATGCCAGACAATGTATACACCCTACATGTGCAAGTCTTTTCCTCTAAACAACCACATATCTGTCATCCCCATGGTTGACTTCATAGCCTTCATCTCCAGCAAAAAACACATTGCAATAATTAGCTATCTTGCTTCCCTTCTCAATTGCTTGCCAAACATTTGGCCCATAATTCCCTCTCCACTTTTGGCATTCTTCCTGCTTCTTAACAATTCTTTGCATCAAATATCTTCTAAGTTCCTCAAAAAGGGTGAGGACTGGCAGCTTTCTAATCTTCACTATTGTCCCATTAAAGGCTTCACAAAGGTTGTTGTCCACAACCTCAGTCATACTATCTGTGTTGAAGGATGCCCGACACCATTTCTGAACTGGAACCTTTTTCATGTCTTTAGCAGCATCTGCATTCCATGCCTTGAATGCCTCCCATCTTTCATTAAACAACCTCTCGGTTGGTGTTTTGGCAATTCCCCAAAAAAACTTGCTTTAGTGCCTCACCTCTGTAATTCCCATTCTTAACCCAATTACAATAAATGTGCCTGGCACAGTATCTATGTTCTGCATCTGGGAAAATCTCAGCAATTGCAGTATTAATACCCTGACATAGGAATTTTAAGGCATTATAAATTAACTGGATTATAAGAACTTAGCTTAAATAAGACAAAACCCTAGAAATTTAAAGAGACATGGAAAATTACCTTCATTTGGTCTATCATTAAGGTCCACCCCAATCCACTACCAATGTGAACCTCCTCCCCAACCAACTGCATAAACCATCTCCATTTGGGCCCATTCTCCCTTTCAACCAGTGCCCAAGCAAGAGGAAACATTTGGTTGTTTCCATCACGGCCAACAACACAAAGAAGTTCACCCTTAGTTCTGCTTTTTAAAAAACACCCATCTAGGCCTATGAAATGCCTACACCCAGCAATAAACCCCCTTGCGAGTGGATTAAAACATATATACATCCTTTCAAAAACAGGTGGCGCTGTTGGAACAACCCTCTGAACTTGAATAAACACCCTACTTCCTGGATTTGTCTCCATGATTGCCAACCCATATGATCTAAGCCTACCAAATTGCTGCTCAAAATTGTTCAGATACTCATCCAAAACAGCTTTTTTAGCCCTCCTGATCATACTGTTTTTAACCCCAATACCAACCTGGGTCTTCAAATCATACCCGATATCTTCTGTTTTCATAAACGGGTCTCTTCTAAATTTATGATCATACATGTCAGCAAGAACTTTTATAGTCAACTGACGAGTCCTCCACACCGATTTACACTGATGCTTGCTCTGAAATTTTCTTATTTGAAAAGAATTAGTGACATTGTTTAGGGCAGCATATATAAACCAAGGACAGTTTGGTGCCATACACTTGCCCCTAACAAACTTAGCATCATTCCGACTCCACTTGATATCCTTGTTCTCCCTAACTACCAATATTGACACAGCATGCTTGAACTCACTGGAATCTTTGAAAACCATTCCACATTCTAAATTAGGCATATAAGCAGGAAAAGGGCTATCAACCATCTCATCTTCATCAGCATCATCAACTACATCCCCATGCTCGTCTTCATTAAAATAGTCACTGTTATGCCCATCAAGATTTTCACCTTCTGCAGCACCCATTGCTTCAGCTAAAATTTCCTCAAAGTTGGCCCTAGCTGCAGCAACCTCCTCATCAATAGTATCATCATCATCAATTGGCGGCTGAGTTTCTGGGCTAAAATATGGATGATCGATATCATCCATAACCTCAACTTCCACATCAACCTCATCATCTGCAGGATCCACCAAAACCTCCTCTACATTAACATCAAACACCTTATCAACAGTGGGCTCAACCGTATCACCTTGGTCCACCCTCACCTCTTCACTGTAATCATTGGTAACACTGGGTTCAGCCACAGGCCCTTCAAGCAACAGACTAGGTTCAACAGGCACATCAACCTCATGTTCCAAATACCAATCTATAGAACCATGTCTAACCATGTACTCACACATTACGTTTGCAGCATCATCATTATCCACAACCCGAAGTCCCTCATACAATGGTAATCCAGGCACACTAAAATACATCCTCTTAAATTTTTTAATCTTAAATCTTGGCTCCAAAGCTATCCCTTCCAACTCAAAGTAACTAAATCGATCAGGATCAACATCTACATATCCATCTTCACCATCTATGTATCTCAGATTTAAACCCTCCCCTACAAAGGTCCCATGGTAATGGAGATTCAGAGTATACAAATCATTGGCCATTCTGTAAATCCAACACAAAGGGACAAATAGAATGGACAAATTAATCTAGGCAAATACTATAAAATATACTACACTATTGACTATGAAAAGGAAGTCAATTTTGCAACAAAGCCAAAAACAGTTTAATAATACAATCTCAGCATGCTTAGTAGTTTAAATAATTGCAATTAAACCATGGCCGAATAGCATTGAAATACTATAATACAAACTGTTTTTGACCCTAGAATAAGTAGAAATGCTTAGACCACTACTACACTTTAGCATCGAAAATGACAACACATGTTACCCAACAATGCCAAACACAGTTTAATAATACATATATACATAACAAACCACAACATACCAAGCACAACATCACAACAGAAAATAAAAAACCAATTTATCAAACCCATGAATCTTACAACACTCAGCAAACCCATGAGTTTTTCAAAACTCATGAATCTTACAGCACATACATACCAAGCTCAAAAATCAAAAATTAAACAGATTGAGAGAAAAACTAACCTTTATCCACCGTAAAATCCACGTTTCAGACCGTCAATCCCAGAGCACTTTAGCTTCTTCAATTCTTCACAAAAACCCTCTCAAATTTACCCTTAACTGATACACACCCGAAAACTGAAAACCCCTTTCAAATACGAAACCCTTACCCAGAAGATTTAAGAGCCCATTAGATCGATTTCCCTAAACCTATTTGAGGATTGAAACCCTAAATCGAGAAAATGATAAAACCCAGAAAAATGAAATCGAAAACCACAAATTCGTTCTCCAGATTTAGACGTAACGAAACCCTTAACCCCGAAACCCTGAATGGAAATGCAAATGGAAATCGAAATCGATTTCAATCGAAAGATTGAAAGATTGAAAATCGAAAATCTCTTTAGCTTTCGGTTTTTGGTTTTTTTTTTTACTTAAGTTAAAATGAAAATGACCCTTTCGATTTTTCTCAAACCCGTTTATTTTAGAATTTTAATTATCTTTTTTGTTTTCCCCGCTAATGCCTTGATGACATGGCCCTAATATTCCACGTGGCCTCTAATAATTCCACGTGGCCTCTGATATTTCCACCTGGCCTATCTTCACATGTTCCATTCGCGCGTGTGCTTCACTGAAACGTCCCAGTCAAAAATAGGCTCGATTTGGAGCCCCTCGAATAGGTTTGTGCTCAATTTGGTGCCGAATAAAGGTTTAGGCCCAAATCGAGCAGATCGTGAAAGGTTTAGACCCAAATTGGATATTTAACCTTTTAATTTCCCTAAAATCTTTTAAATTTAGTTTGATGATGATGTTTGTTACTTGTAACTTGAAACTTTTTACTTAATATAAATCCTTTCGTCTTATTGAAAAAAAAAAAAAAACTAATAAATCCAAAACTCAATCAAACTAACACGGTCACACCTTGGCACTTTCATTTTTTTTTTTTTTCTTTTTGTGAAACTTTATCTTAGCAGTTAGCAGCACTTAACTAATGACTTAATATATAGCAAAATGAAGGTTAATTAATATCTTAATGCATGTGGGTTGGGGATTACATGATCTATGAAATTGTAAAATTTTAGCAGCTTTCACGTGAAAATGGAAATTTCACCAACTCAGCACATGCTTTAGGGTTTAGGCAGGGGTGGCAATTGGGCAGGTCAGGTTGGGTTCGAGTTCGGGTCATCGGGTTCAGGTCGTTTTCGGGTTTGGGCTTAAGTCGGGTTCGGGTTAAATTTGGGTCGGGTTGATTCAGATTCTGGATAAATTTGGGTTAGGTTGATTCGGGTTCGGGTCAATTTTGAGTCAGATTAATTCGGGTTCGGACTCTGATTGGGTTTTGGCCAGATCATTTACCAGTTTTTTCCCCGGATGAATAATATCATAAACCTTTTCAAATTTTATATGTAATTTATTAGTTTACCTTTTAAAACATATTCATATAAAAAACTATACACCATAGATGAAATTTTCAGAAATTATTATTTATTTTCAAATATTAGTATTGAATTCAGGTTTTTTTAGGTTCGAGTTCAGGTTTTTTCAGGTTTCAGATTTTTCGGGTTCTGATTTTTTCGGGTTTGAACTTTTTCGGATTCGAGTTCGAACGAGTTCAGATATTTGACTTTTTTTGTCAATCGGATTCAGATCAGGTTTAGATTTGGATTTTTCAGACAAATTTTTCACGGATCAAATTCATTTTACCACATCTAACTTTAGCCATGCAAAGACCAAGGACCTCAAAGAAAATCCAATTTTTATTTAGAGGGTCAGGGTGATTTTCAGTTTTGGAAACCGGCAAGAGTCAAAAGAGATTCTACCGAGGTAAACAAAAGACCACGAGGCTCAGGGACAATCCAGTCGATTCCTCAAAGGGCATATTTGTCACAAATTTTTCATTTGATGCAAAAATTTGAAACAAAGAAACAAAAGTCTTAAATCTGGACTGTCCATTATTTCCATCGGACGGCATATAAAGGTTATCACACAAGAAAAAAAGGAGGGAACAACCGCTCACTCCCTCGCTCTTCACTCTTCACTTCTCATATATTAACACTCTTAACCCCTTCCCTTTCCTCACAAAAATCTCTAAAAAATTTCTCCCCAATTTCAGATCTCTTACTAGCACAGGTGAACGTTCTCTATGGCGATCTGAAGTTTCTTCAGTTTTTTTTTGGCATTTTCTGTTTAATATAGCTTCTCATTCTTAGTTCTGCACTTGAGCTAGCGGTAGATAGAGTTCTTCTGGCATTTGTTTAGATATGAGTTTTGCGCTTTACTTTTCTGTTCGATTCTACTGAAACTGTGCTCTGATCATAATTCTTTTTGTTTGTTTGTTTGTTTCTTTTTCCCTTGGATTGGTTTTCGGAACTTGATTTTTGCTTAAATCCTCATTGTTTGTCTGAAATTTTGATGCGTTTGTATATTAAATCTCATATCGCTTCAAAATGTTTAGGCTTTGGATCTGAAGCATTGTAATCTTTACTTAATCTTTTTTATTTCTTGAGAAACGCATTTATTTTGTCATATAATCTTAGAGAAATTATTATATCTGCTAGTAATTTTAGTATTCAATTTTAATTCATTTGTTTTTGACATTAGGTAGAAAAATGAGAGAAATCCTACATGTTCAAGGAGGACAATGCGGGAACCAGATTGGTTCCAAGTTTTGGGAGGTTGTTTGTGATGAGCATGGCATAGATCCAACTGGAAGGTATATTGGTTCCTCAGATCTGCAATTGGAGCGTGTCAATGTCTACTACAATGAGGCTTCTTGTGGCCGTTTTGTTCCTCGTGCTGTGCTCATGGACTTGGAGCCTGGTACCATGGACAGTGTTCGAACTGGTCCTTATGGCCAGATTTTTAGGCCTGACAACTTTGTTTTTGGACAATCTGGTGCTGGAAACAACTGGGCTAAGGGCCATTACACTGAGGGTGCTGAGCTTATTGATGCTGTTCTTGACGTTGTGAGGAAGGAGGCTGAGAACTGTGACTGTCTGCAAGGTAAGGAAATTATTTCTGACTAGTAGAAGATGAAATATTCTATTCAATTGTAGTTGCCAAACATGTTTCTTTGAGAGTTAGTTATGTGTTTCCATCTTCATTGACAGAAACTGATCTGATCTGTCATTTGCAGGTTTCCAGGTGTGCCACTCATTGGGTGGAGGTACTGGTTCTGGAATGGGTACCTTGCTGATCTCAAAGATTAGAGAGGAATACCCTGACAGGATGATGCTTACGTTCTCTGTTTTCCCTTCACCAAAGGTTTCTGATACAGTTGTTGAGCCATACAATGCTACCCTTTCTGTTCATCAGCTTGTCGAGAATGCTGATGAGTGCATGGTTCTTGATAATGAGGCTTTGTATGATATCTGCTTCAGGACTCTTAAATTGACTACACCTAGCTGTAAGTAAATATGATAGTCTCAAAATATTGCTTTTTACATTTCTATGCTTAACTAGTGTAGGCTAACTCATAATGTTCATTGCTCCTAGCTGAATATTGGTTTCTTGAATTGTTGTTATTGTGTCATTGGGGCAACAACTTGGTATGGATGAGGATTCACTACAATGAATAGTGGAACTAATAGAAAAGTAATTTTATCATTGAAAGAAGATTTCTTTAAAAATTACCTTCTCAATGATCTTTTCTCCTGGTTATATAGTACTTCTTGCTGTTCCAGATCTGACTAATATTATGGGGCCCCAAAAGTGTGTATGTCTTGGCTAAATTATAATTTCGAGTCATAATCGGTGACTTATTTTAAGAATTTAGGTCAGATATAATTTGTTTGAATATGAGTTGATCTAGTTATATTTTTCTTTGCTAAAGGCATAATGAAATCTTCGTTTCCAAAATAGAGCATGTACAGACCAATTGAGCAAATATCAAGAGTACACTTAGAGCCAAAAGTAACCTTTTTACCTTTTAATTTTTTGTAATAGCAATAACATCTGGAGTGGTTAGATTAATTTTAGTCAATGCTGGATACAGATTCCCACAAAACAATTCAGGATATATGGAGGGAAAATAGTGAAAATGTTCATATCAACTTTGCTAGTTAGTGCTTAAACAGTTACTTATTTAGTTGTATTGATACATGTTGCAGTTGGTGATTTGAACCACTTGATTTCTGCAACGATGAGTGGGGTCACTTGCTGTCTCAGGTTCCCTGGTCAACTCAATTCTGACCTCCGAAAGCTTGCTGTGAACTTGATTCCCTTCCCCCGTCTTCACTTCTTTATGGTTGGGTTTGCTCCTTTGACATCCCGCGGTTCCCAGCAGTATCGTGCTCTGACCGTCCCTGAGTTGACCCAACAAATGTGGGATGCAAAGAACATGATGTGTGCTGCTGACCCAAGGCACGGTCGTTACCTCACTGCGTCGGCCATGTTCAGAGGCAAGATGAGCACCAAGGAAGTAGATGAGCAAATGATCAATGTGCAAAACAAGAACTCTTCCTACTTTGTGGAGTGGATTCCAAACAATGTGAAATCTAGTGTCTGTGACATTCCACCTAGAGGTCTCTCCATGGCATCGACCTTTGTTGGAAACTCTACCTCTATTCAAGAAATGTTCAGGAGGGTTAGTGAGCAATTCACTGCTATGTTCAGGAGGAAAGCTTTCTTGCATTGGTACACTGGTGAAGGTATGGACGAAATGGAGTTCACAGAGGCTGAGAGCAACATGAATGACCTTGTGTCTGAGTATCAGCAATACCAGGATGCCACTGCTGACGAGGAAGGTGATTATGAAGAGGACGATGAAGGAGACGAGGATCAGAATTGAAGAGGCAAAATCTAAACAAAGTGATCGGTAATGTACAATGGTATATGGTTCAAGCTTCTGTTTGCTTTGTATGTAATGAAAGAGTCTTTCGCTTAAATATGTGTTTGTTACGAGAGATATGTCGTATACTTGTCGTTGAGTAAAAATGCTGGTTTCTCCCAGTGAATGAGTATGATTGTGGAAGATATAGGATGAATTGGAAGTTGGATATATATATATATATATATATATATATAATGTTTGAACATAGTGAACACCTCTATCTCTATGTAATCTGGAGTTGTTTCCTTTCTGATTTTCATGTATGATGCAGTTAGTGTATGATTCAAATGCCATTAAAGAATTTATAAATGCTCTCCGCAGTACTCTGCCTTGTGGGGTTTTAGTCTTCTGAATAATCTTTTTATGGCTAAGGTTAAGGATTCAACGGAATCGAACCCCCCATTTTTGTACAAACGTATTAACACTTCCTTTTCTTAGTATCCCTCCATCCTTTTATATATGCACACAATCTTCTATACCACTTTCTGTCATCTCCTAACATGAAATAGTTATATTATGTATCCCTATTTTTTTTTTCGAGATTGCTAAATATCGTCTTATTTTTGCTATTCACCGTCCCATTTTTTACACTTTTGCTCTTTGACCTTTGCCACTTTTTCACTTTTGCCCTTAGCCACGCGGAGCCTCCCCACTAGGACGGGCCCCATTTTTTACACTTTTGCCCTTTGACCTTTGCCACTTTTTCACTTTTGCTCTTAGCCACGCGGAGCCTCCCCACTAGGACGGTTCTGCCACGGCGGAGCCTCCCCACTAAGACGGCTCTGCCACGGCGGAGCCTCCCCACTAGGACAGCTCTGCCACGGCTAACCGCCCCACTAGGACGGCTCTGCCACGGCTAGCCGCCCCACTAGGGCGGCAAGGCTTTTTTTTAAAAAAAAAGGGTTTAGTACCGGTGCCGCCCCAGGGGGCGGTCTATCCATGGTAGGGCTGCCCCAGGGAGGCGGCCTGGCCATGGTAGTGCCGCCCCAGGAGTGCGGCTTGGCCATGGCTCAACCGCCCCAGGGGGGACGGCACCGGTGAGGCGGCTAGACCAAATTTTTTTTTTGAAATAATAATTATTTTCTAAAAAAAAAAATAGCCGAGCCGCCCCAGTGGGGCGGCCTGCCCATGGTGAAGCCGCCCCATGAGGGCGGCTTGCCGTGGCGAAGCCTCCCAAGTGGGGCGGCTTCGCCACGGTAAGCCGCCCTCTTGGGACAGCACGGGTCATCAGTCCTAAATTTCGTCAAAAATTGCATTTTTCTGAAATCGACATCAAAATACGGCACATTATCGTTCATTTTTCTTAAATCGTCATCAAAATACAACACGTTAACGCTATTCTACGTTCGTGATAGTTTCAAGATTAGAAAATGAAGCAAAGAGCAAAAGCGTAAAAAAGCGTCAATATATTATATACAAACCCAATCGGTGATTCAATAATACATTTAGGATTGGGAAACTTGCGATCTAAAGCTTTATATCCAATGTTGTGCTGGAAAATGGCCAGAGAATTCTCTAATTTTTAAAATAGCTGACTACTTTATGTGTGTTAATAGTTTTTCTAAGTTAATAATACTTATTATATACATAGGGTAAAACTATCTTTTATTTTAATCTTGTTAATTGGTCGGTGCATGGGTAATCTACTAATTCATTAGACCAAAATTTAATTGGTATTTAACCAAAAAATTTAATTGGTCTTTGGTATATAGCCCAACAATCTCCTACTTGCATAAAATCTAACAAGTCACAGGTTACTCACTACGTGAGTATATATGAAAATAAAATAATTAAAATGTAGTTTGTGGTAGTTTTTATTTTTTTTAAAAATAGGTAGTTTTTTTGAATAATATAAATTAAATTTAGATATTACTCCAATGTGTAATTTTATTTAAGATGAATAGTTTTTATTTTGTTTTGAATTTTTACAAAACTGAGTTTATCTCCGAGTCAACTCGTGAGACAAACTCAGGTTTTCACATTATAAATTAGTATAGATTATCCAATGTCAACATTTTGTGCTTCATCACTGGGTCGATGTAAGTGTACGACTCATCAGGTTTCTGCGACGTTAGTACTGACAATAAACTAATTTAATGCCATAAGCAATAAGCAGTGTTTAGCAACACATCGTTGATACCTAATTAAGTTACAAGAATATAATGATTGGATATAACCATTCATTTAAGCACAAATATGCATTTATAATGCCACTCAATCGAGGAGCCCAATATATCACTCATATGACAAATTCTTTTTAGCTAATTGGTCAAATAAGGGCATAACGTTTGCGAAAATACTCAAATAAGAGTTTAAAGAAAAAAAATCTCAAATCAAGACCCAATATTACAAAAATTGCTCAAATAAGGGCCCAACAAAAAAAATGCTCCAATCAGGACCCAACATTGTGAAAATTGTTCAAATAAGTCCTTGCTGTCAAGAAAGGTTAGGGACAGAATTGGGTTGAAAACCTTGACGACAAGGACTTATTTGAGTAATTTTTGCAACGTTGGGTCTTTATTTGAGTATTTTCGCAAACATTGGGCCCTAATTTGAGCATATTTTTTCTTTGGACCCTTATTTGAGCATTTTTGTAAACGTTGGGCCCTTATTTGAGCAGTTAGCCATCATGCATATTCCTCTGCATAACTTGTAGCGTACCCAATTATAGACTTTATAATCCACACAATTATGAGTGAGGTTTGACCATATCAAAGCACAAAACTTACCATGCAGGAATCTATGAGGACCACAAGTCAAATGATCACATACACAATTTTCATTATGACGATCGCCTATGACACTCATATAACAATCCATGTAGCATTCTCATGGTGAGTCGGTCCAGTACATTTGTTCAACAACATGCGGGGCGGATGCATGTTAATAGTGACAGATCCAGAAATATTTTTTAGGGTGGATACGGTATCTCCTATACATAAAGTTGAAGCTGAAAAATATTTTCTTTATATTTTATGGACTATGACCTAAGAGCACAATATTAAATTAATTAACTGAATTGCTAAACATCGCCCCCTTTAACTAGCCACCGCCTCCTCTTGGACTATTTTGCCATTTGTTTGATTTTTCTTCAAATTTCAAACTTTTCAATTCTCTCAAATTCTCTCAACTTTCAAACCCATAGCTACTGTGGCTTAATTAATTATGGGATGAGTACGTGGAAATTTTTTTTGAAAAGTTTTGTAATAAAAAGCTAAGAAAACCTGAGAATTTTAGAAAGTTGACACTGTTATATAAGGAATATGACCCAAACAGATTCATTGCACGAATGGGGACAAGCAAAATTATTAAATGACAAAAAAGAAATTAAAGGAAAATTAAAAAATGGGATGAAAAAAAGCCTGGTCGCACGTGGATCGCGATTTGGCCATGGCCCAGTCGCGCGCGGGTCGCGACCAAGCCATGGCCCGGTCACGCGCCATCAATTCTTATCCTTAAGAGATTTCAATCAATCAATTATGAAGAGATTTGTGTGCTTATAATTTGATATTTGTTCTTGATTAAATATGTTCATTAATCCCTATTTTATTTTATGATTTTGATGATTATTGATTTAGACTGCATCTATTGATATAATTGGATAGATCTATTGTTAAATCAAGCTTAGAACGACCCATTCAAGTTTGATTGTTTGGTAACAAATTGAACGCCACGACCCATGGATCCAATGAGATTAATAAATCTTATTAAATCTTGACTGTGCTATGCTTGAGTTAATAGGTTTGGTTATACTCGATATGCATGTGTGAATAATTGTTCTTAATGCTTTGTTCTTAATGACTCACAAGGGAAATTAATTGTTAAGCATAATAGAGATAATTTAGGCCTCACAAGGGAAATTTTATCTAATATACATATTAGAGATTTATCTCTAGACCAATTGTGTAATCAAGGGTTATTAGAATATGTTTGTTGATGTTTTACATGATGCTTAAATCTTTGGATTGAAGGTATCATTGGCGTAAAATTGATCTAAATTGTTTTGATAATTAAAATATTAAATTTATCATTTAAATCAAGGACTCATAGTTAAATTGATTGATTTCTACCATTGGAGAAAAAGTATGCTCTTTAATTATTGTTTTCTAAAGTATTTTTCTATAGCTTAGATTTAATTTAGTTTTGCTTTATTTTTAGATTAATTGTTTTTTTTATAATTGTTATTTTTAATCTCTTTCTTTTAAGTGATTTTGAGTGATTTTTAGAGAGGATTTATCTTTTGATAAGTCTATTCCCCTTCTCTATGGGATTCGCAACCCATGCTTGTCCTATCCACTTAGTTAGGTTTTTGTGAGATTATTTTTTGTGATTGCCGACGACCGATCAATATAGTAAACATTGTCCAAAATGGAAGCAAATCTCTATGAGATTACAATTTGATATTATTAATTATCCAAAAAAGGGAAAAAATCTCTTAGACACAAATTACTGAGTTGTGGAAATCTAGGCGATTTTTCATGAATTTGCAACCTATATATAAGAATGAGACACTATGTTGCAAACCCAACATCAAAATGGGTAATTCAAGCATCATGAAGGTTTTTGTGGTTATGATCATCTTACTAATTTTATCAGCAAATGCAGAAGCAACTTATGCAGCAGGGCGTAAGACAATGCAGAAAAAGTTCAATTTAGCTGGAATGAAACTTGAGAGGAGTGCAATGGCCAGTATTAAAAGATTGGTACCAGGAGGGCCAAATCAGGAGGGCCATGATGATCCATCGATCAAATATCACCTTAAAAGAACAACACCAGGAGGACCAAATCGTATCCATAATCCACCAAAAAATTATTATCAGCTTAAAAGAACAACACCAGGAGGGCCAAATCGTATTCATAATCCGCCTTAATTGAGTTGAGCCTCTAAGAGACAATTTGCATGGTTGCCGGTAATGGCTATCATCTGTAATAAGTTTCAAATAACTTCTAAAGTACTTAATAATATTTGTGGAACTTCAATTTGAGTACTTCTTCAAGACATGTTCCTTTCTGTAAGAATAACTATAACTTACTAACTTACTTATGAATGTCTCTTCCATATCTTGTGGGTAAGTTATGATCATACTAGAATTCAAGTTTCCTTCTACGAAATCTAAATCCTTTCGATTTTTTTTGTTTTTATGAAGTTAACGAAATATACTACTAGTAATAACATTTAAAAATACTATAATTGATGAGCTAAATCCGTGTAATTAAATTGTAAGGAAAGAACTCCACTTCTTGGTTTAGTGGTAAAAGAGGTTTGGAAAGTTCATAAAAGATGACTAATCCAAAAACAGTCGAGTTCCATTTGGAAGGAATCTCTCACAACGGCTTTTTTTTTTCATTCAAAATACTTTTAATGGATATGAAATTTATTTCGCTCATCTCAATATACATCGTATAGCTCCTATTAAATTCTACCAAAAATTGCATTCTTTTAAACTACAAGTTAAATCTCGATAAGTAAATCCTCCTTCGAGGGTATCAACAAAATACTATTTAATATATATAAAAATTATAAACTAAAATTGCCAATTTATAATTGGCATAAATGTCACTTTGTACCCTTAAATTTGTACGGACTGCCATTTTGCCCCCAACTTTTTTATTTTGACCAAAACGCATCCTAAAGTTTTATTTTTGTGCCACTTTGCACCCTCTGTCCGGTAGGACAAACGATTCTATCACGGTGTCCGACGTGGCACGCCACGTGTACCAAAAAGTGACATGTGACACGCCACATGTACCAAAAAGTCGTGTCACATGTACCAAAAGGTGACACATGTCACGCCACGTGTACCAAAAGTGACACGTGGCATGCCACATGTTTCAAAAATGGCACGTGGCATGCCACGTGCACAAAAGGATACATGCCACGTGTCATTTTTTTGTCCACGTGGCATGTCACGTCGGATGCCGCGATCGATTTGTTTTGTCCTACCGGACAGAGGGTGCAAAGTGGCACAAAAATAAAACTTTAGGGTGTGTTTTGGTCAAAATAAAAAAGTTGGGGGTAAAGTGGCAGTTCGTACAAACTTAAGGGTACAAAGTGGTATTTATGCCATTTATAATTTATCATAGATAATTATCTTAATTTGTAATTGTAAATATATTAACAATATATTAAACTAAAAGCAAAAAAAAAAATGGAATAATTAGGTTCAAATGAGCAATTTGAGGATTTTACTGTAGCCAAAATGTGCCAGTGCATAATGAAATCAGTTTGCTTATGTTGCCGCTTAAGCCCCACTTAAAATGGTGTTTGTTTGGTCGTTTAGGTTGTTTTGGCCAGTTAACCAAACACACCTAGCAATGTGAGGAGATATTAATCTTGATTCTTAAATTCGCACAAACATGAGTGAGCCAAAATATTTTGGTCTGTCAAATGGCTCCTATTACAGTAAATGTTGATTTTTCATTTGGTCCTAAGAGATCAAAGGATGATGTGGATATCAATGTGCATGAAATTCCCAATCAACCAGATAAGGGGAAGGGGTTAATCAACCCCTCAAGCTTTCAACAATGCAATTATTAATTTGCAACTGTCAGGGGTTAGGGGCACCCCGATCAGTTCATATCTTGACAGATTTAGTTAGGAAAAATAACCCCACTATAGTATTTCTATCAGAATCAAAGAGAGTGAAGAGTGAGATGGAATGGCTTCGGTCTAAATTGGAACGTGATCAGTGTTTTACAGTGGATTGTGTTGGGTGTGCAGGTGATCTGGCTCTTCTTTGGCCTTATGAAGTTTTAGGGTGTACCTTGGAGATTCACTGGATTTTATGGAAATCCAATCACTAACAATAGACGTTTCTCTTGGTAATTACTTGTTTCTTTGAAGAATAGATCCTCCCTTCCATGGCTGTGTGGGGGGAGACTTCAATGAAGTACTTGTGAATTCCACAGAGAAAGTGGGAGTATCTATTCGGCCTTATGCACAGATGGAGAGCTTCCGAGATGCAATGGAGTCATGCAACTTTCGAGAGCTTCCAATTACAGGCCCTCAAATGACCTAGGAGGAGATCAGGTATCATTAAGGAGGATATGGAGGCATAGCAGCGGGCAACCAACCTAGTTCCAATAACAACAAGAGCTTGACAAAGTTAAAACTTATAGATCAAGCCCTTAGTTGTTAAATAAAGAGTTCAAAGTAGACAAATTCCATGACTGCAAATCCACTTATTAAGGGAACGCCACCCAAGGTCTTTCATGAGTACTCGTATGGGTGTTTCACTTTTTAAAAATATTTAGTTTCATTGGAAGTTTGTATTTTAGATTCTTTTCGGAGACACCTAACTCATGTACTTGTATAAATAACCGCACTAATACAATAATATATAAATACAACTTTACCTCTTGACCCTTATCATTAAATTAGTTTGGTTGGGTTCAATTTCAGGTTTTCTCTGGTCGGTTTTTTTTTTGGCTCAAATCATTTTCTCACCTTCACTAATTGGCTTCTTGTTTATACCTCAATTTACAATTGAGGGTAAATTGGTCTTTGCATAATATAGATCAAGATGAGTGGTCAGGATTTAATCAGAAATCCTAATGAAACTTAGTTTCTGCACCACCTTGATTCTGTCAGAATCAGGAGAAATCTTGCAATTAATGAATGAATGCCAAAATTAATAAATAAATTAATTAATAATAATTATTTTTGAAATAATTATTATTAATTACTCCCTATGTGGTGCCCCTACCTATAGGGATGTGGTGCAGTAAGCCTCAAGGGTGCAACTTCCTTAAATACAACAGCCTGATACCTCAGGTAGAGAGTAAGGAAGGGAGTTGTATGCTACCTGACCATGCAGGTGGGAGATATATCATGAGATAAAATAATCTAAGTCTTTCCCATACCCAGGGAAGGCTGCCCTATGGCTATCATAGTTATAGGATGTAGTCTCCTCATCCCTTGCACTGAGGAGGCAGAGAGTAAGAGAGTATCAGCAGGAGAAACACTCACTGAACTAAGGGAGGCGTGAGATATTATCACTCACCACCCTCATATATGACAACCTTAGTATAGTGGTGTCGCAATGTCCGGGTCCGGGGTCCGAACCCAACCGTTTAACGACTTAAAACTAAAAACTAAGGGAGTCGCCACTAATCTTTTTTAACCTAGGTGTGATTAGCCACCTATCAGATTATTAAGTCTAATATCAACTTATGCTCGGCAAGGTTAACACTAAACCTAATAAGGTCTACTTAACCAGAGATTCTATGGTTTGGGAGTCGGGTACGCGTGGGGAAGGATTAGCACCCCCACGACGCCCGTCAGATGACGACACTGACTAGTTCAGAACTACCGTGGGTTTCTAATATCGGTTGTCTGTATTCTTAAATATTCATGTCCTTAAACTCTTTTATTAATCCTTAAATTTAAGCAAAATAAACAAGCAAGAATGAATTTTTGGATTTTTGTAATAGGAATGTTGGGAACTTTCCCGTTTTCTATTTCGTTCTCTTTTTGGGCTTCTCATGAGAGGATTTTCTTTAAAACTTACCTTTAAAACGACTCTTTTTTGAAGGAAAACAGCTTGACGGGAACCTTCCCATTTTGTAAAAGAAACTGGATAGGAACTCTCCCTTCCGACCCCTGAACTAGAAACTAAAACTAGCGGGAACTCTCCCTTCTTTTTTGAAAACTTTGAGAAAAAAGACTCTTTTCTTGATTAATTGATTTTTTTGTCTTTCGAAAAACCAAAGAAAACAAATGCAAGCACAAACTCTTTTTAATTTTTAAAAAGGTTTTTATTCTTTCTTTTTTTCTTTTTTTGTTTTGTTAGCAACTAAGTCTCTTTTTGTTTTTTAATTGACTCAATTACCCTGAATTAAGCCATTTTATTTTCCCTAATCTCTGCTTCTTACTAAACTTAATTACCCTGAATTAAGTTACTTATTGAACTACTTAATTACCATGAATTAAGTTACTAACTGACTCACTTAATTACCCTGAATTAAGGTACTTATTGACTTACTTAATTACCCTGAATTAAGTTGATTACTGACTCACTTAATTACCCTGAATTAAGTTAATTACTGAATTACTTAATTACTCTGAATTAAGTTAATTACTGACTCACTTAATTACCTTGAATTAAGTTAATCACTGAATTACCTAATTACCCTGAATTAAGTTGATTACTGACTTAATTACCCTGAATTAAGTTAATCACTGAATTACCTAATTACCCCGAATTAAGTTGATTACTAACTTAATTACCCTGAATTAAGTTACCTATTACTTACTTAATTACCCTGAATTAAATTGCTGATTTACTTAATTACCCTGAATTAAGTTATTCACTGACTTACTTAATTGCCCTGAATTAAGTTTCTTATTACTGATTCACCTTTTCTTACTTCCTAAATCTTGATCTTGATCTCCTTTAAAATTTAATCTTTGATTTAATCACTGGATTTAGTCCTGCAATGCATGAATGCACATGATGCATGAAAATCCGATTTCAATTTTATTTACCCATTAATTATACGAGGAACGCCTTTGATCGCCTCCCAATAAATGGTAAACGGTCTCCGGACATTTCCAAGCCTCCGGGAGAAGGCGAGCAAACTTAGACACGCATGAATAAGCCGCCCGCCTTTCCCATCACGGGAGTCACTTTAATTGATCTCAAATGAACATAATAACTTGTAACAATTTATGAAAAATAAACATGAGTGTGAATGCTTAACTAACCCTTTTCATTTTTCCTAAAAATATTCGAAACCTAAATTATTTACTTAATTAAAAAGCTGAGAACTTAACCTTAATAATATCTACTCATAAATCATGAACTAAAGGCCAAATTCTGCTCTAAAGATTTCATTTTTATTTCATATTATTCAAAGATTTCATCTTTTACTTAAAACATTTAATCCTTATTCACAAAATACTTTAAAGATTTAATTTTCCAACTAAAAACTCAATCTTTATTTACAAATTACTTAAAAGCTTAATCTTTCAATTAAAAGTTCATCTCTATTTACAAATTACTTGAAAGAGTCATCTTCTAATTAAAAAACCCACTTTTATTTACAAATCACTTTAAAAATTGAATCTTTTACTTAAAAAAATCAATCTTTATATATAAATTACTTAAAAACTTAAACTTTGTACCAGATTTACTTAAAAACTAAACTATAAGGGGTGAATGGCATCAAATTCTAAGCTGCAGGGGCTAAATAGCATCAAATCGCAAATAACAGGCGAAATCAGACCCAAGCATCACACATCAAGGACTGAATCGGAGAGGAGAAAGAATTTAAACCATGCAGCAGGAACTAAATTGAAAAGAATTGAAAAGATACTCACAGAATTAACGAAAAAGCCGAAACTTTTTGGGTACTAAACCCTAACAGCCTACTCTTTTTCCTTCTCCCTTTTTCCTTCCTTCTTCGAACCCTTCCTCCTCCTTCAAAAACGCAGCGCCGCCTATGCCACGGGGAACCACCGTCGACGCCTCCGACACCCTCTAACAGACTAAAGATTACACCTTTTCCTTCAAACGATCAAGACCCAAGCCTTTAATACCTAAAGCTCGATAAAATCTACCCTACCCGAAACTGCAAAGCGTCTTAAACCCTTCTGTGAAGTGAAGCAATGGGGACAAGGAAGACTCGAGAGATTGGGGATTCAACCGACACTCAACTCAGAAAGGTACCCACTTTCTCTAACTTGATCTCTTTTCCTAATTTTTTGTATTTTCGGACCAAATAAATCTCCTATGAACCCTCCAAACCCCAAGAATTTTTAGTCTAAAACCCTAGTCGTCGTTCCCTTTTTTTCAGGAAAAAAAACCCCCCTTTAAACTTTGGAAAACTATCGTATTTAAATGGGAATTTTGCTGCATTCTTAGCCGTGGATCGCAGCTTGGATCCCAGGGCTTGGAAAAATCCTCTTTATTTCCCTTTTGTAACCCTGTTCTTTGGTTCCAGGAAATTTCCCCTTTAAATGGTACTTCAGGGCCCTTTGGGGATTATACAATCTTTTTTTGTCCTTCCTGAAGAGAGCTAGCCTCTCTCGTACAAATTTTGGACAAGCTGACGTGGTTCAAGTGACTCTCTCACCTCTCCCTCTGTTACTTTCCCTATTTTGGCTTATTTCAAGTTTCCCTTCCTCACGTATGTTCTTCTCTCTGCGGGTAAGGTTCATTCTCTCTCTCTTTTAATTGAAATTGGGATTGACTTAAGTAAAATAAAAGTGTGCCCCAAATGTCTATGATAGGAGGCCTATTGTGCCACTTGATGACTTGCTTATTAACGAGCCTTTATGTGTCTGCCAAGATATCACCTGCAAATTATTTGTGTGCGAGAATGCAAATTCTCTGTTTTGCAATGTCTAATTTACTAAAATGCAATGCATGATACCAAGTAATGACTGTTCTAATTATGAAAAGTGTATGCTGAATTAATGCTAGGGAGGAAAAAAATGCCATTAAATTTTAAATGTTTTTGATCTAATTTTGTATGCAAAATGCAGTAAGGGACGTTTGTTACTAAACTTTGAAATTGCAATGTAGTGGCTCTGGGGTAACTTGACAAATCCTGTTTATCTCCTCCGTATTTCGAACCTGTGCTTGGAGCTTTGCAAATTGCAATTTGCCATGTTTTGCCATTCGACCTTAGAATGTTGTTATGTTCTGTTTCTGTATTTTGGGTGCATCTTTCAGTATGAAAATGTCATGCTCTCTGAAATAACTGCTAATTCTGTATGAAAGTGTATGCTGAAAATTTAAAACCCTGAAGTTACATGAAATGCTATGAGTGCAGTATGGATGTTAACAAATTGTGCTGTCTTGGACTTGAATGCCTGTGGTTTTGCCATTTGATTCCCTTTAATGATGTTGGGTTCCCTTGAAATATCTACTGATCTTGTCATGATTGAGCCCTGAACTTTCCCGTTATAGTTTTGGTGTATTGCCTTGCTTGTTGTTTTCTGTTTCTCATCATTTCCAAGGCTGTATGGGAGTTCAGGGATCAGAAATCAATTCTAAATCCCTTTCCCAATTCAGCCAAGAGCAGAAAAATAGCCTTCATGTTTGCACGTTGTTTCCCTTGTGTGCATTCTGTTATGAAGCTCTTGATGGGCCTGCTTGCTTTCCTCTACTTTGTGCTTTCGAACTGAGTTTCCCTTTCCACCATTCTTCTCATGCATAACCCTGCACATGAGGTCTTTTAAAAGACCTTCAACGCTCGGGTGCATGCTTGTTTGATAGCCTTTACATGTTCCTCGGTCCTGTTTCATGTTCTGCATTGCCTTTGCATTCTAGCCCTCCGACTCTCTTCTCAGCTCACATCAATTGATGGTGTTTAGCTTTGAATTTGGGGGGTACATTTATATTCTGCGCAATACCCTTCTTTTTTCATCATCTAACAGGGTTGGATCAAATGCGTCAAAAGCACCAAGCACGGGAAAAGGGAAAATGAAAGATGATCCCACCAAAGTCAAGCTCCCAACCTTGTAACCAAAAGAAAGCCCATGTACTTGTAAACCAAAGCTACTGGCCTTGTCATCTTGTAAATGCAACCTCATTATCTTAATCATCATTTTCTGTATTTTATACCCATGTAAATGTACTTTAAATAAATCCCACTAAAGATTGAAATTCATGACTATGACCTACATGTGCCACTAGTCACCCATATGACTAATTAAACAAGGAAAATGAATATGATATGCCTAACCGGAAAATGCTAAATGTGATGAACATGCTTAATGGACACAGGCTACCAAGTATCCATATAATTAACAAACAAGTGAAAATAAGTATGACCAAGCTTAATAAGAAATGAAAATGAAAATGGATATGTACATAACTAAAGTGACTAATGGGAAGATATGACTATGACCAATACAACTAATGGGTACATGATACCCTATGAAAGTGAAAATACTAATTGCAAACTAGGCCCATTTCTAAAAAGGGGTTTAACTTTAATGTGAAGAAAATATCCAAGGTGCACAATAAGAATTTTTTATTTTCAAGTTGACTAAAATGAATTAGTTAATCTAAATTAAAAGCGTACTAGAAATTACCAAAATGTCCCTGAATTATGCAAATGACCAAAATACCCTTAGTGCACGAATGACCAAAATGCCCCTATGTGATCCTAACGCCTATTAAGAAATAAATTGATTTAAATTGAAGGGTACAAGACAAAAATGGGTGTCTACAAGTGGTCAGGCCGCCCAGCTAGCAGTACTTCACCGAGAGGCAAATTTGCATTTTGTTCATTTAAGGACAAAAAGGCAAGGTCAAACGTAATAGTACTACCTAGGGGGTGCGGCTCCAAGAAAGGGTTTTACCATGATGTTCCTTGATACATGTAGGTCATCTTGGTGAAATTTCATCTCAAACAGACTTAGCATGAAAAACTTATGCTAGTTTTTCAGTTAAGGACACTTTGAGGAGTCAAACTAACTTCTCTATGCTAGAGAGTTTGGTTTTACTTAGATTTTTTCCCATAGCTATATGGTGATAATCTAAGTCTATTGGTGGAAAATTAGCCTTGTTGGACTTAGAATGAAAAACTTATGCTAGTTTTTCATTTAAGGACAATACAGGGACAAACCTAGTTCACCACCAAGGGGCGTACGGTTTCAGTTGGAATTTTTCTCATAGTCTCATGGAAATATTCTAAGTACTTTGGCAAAATTTTAGCTCATTCAGACATAGAATGAAAAACTTATGCTAGTTTATCATTTAAGGACAGTTTGAGGTGAGAAGTCTAGTTTACTATGAAGGAAGACTCAGATCAAGCCAAGATTTTAACCATAGTCTATGGCTGATATACGAACCCTACTGGTGAAGTTTGAGCTCAATCTGAGTTTGTTTGTAACTTTTACATCTTCTTCAGTTAAGGACAAAGTGGCTTTATCACCCCGGTATAGCCATAGTTATTAATAAAAGGGTATTTTCATCCTTGGAAGGCCTAAGTATGGCTAAGTATGAGTAATTTCATGGCCTAGGTGATATATCTTATGATCCATGGTCACCTCTCAGCCAATTTAGTAGTTCAGCTCTTTGGAGGCAACAGGGACTAGACCTGATACAGCAGATGCAGCCTATCATCTCATACTACCTAGTACCTCATACTACCCAGGTACTATGAGAGGGAAGTCGCCTATATGCTATGAGGGACGCCTCACACCCTTCTCCTCATCCTCCTATCACCTGTTGCAGCAACTAGAAGGAGAAGGAAGTTTCACTGCAACTTCCTGGAAATTTCCTCCGACCAATCAGAAGAGTTCGCCTTCCTCAGCAAGTAAAGCCCACCAGTTTCAAGGCCCATGCCGCCCCCTATATAAAGGAATCAGTTTCAGAGGTTCAAGCGAAGTCCTGCACTTCACAATTTGCTCCGGTAAAAAACTAAGCTCCGCGCTTATTTTCTCTTTGGCTCCGCGCCTTTTCACTCTTGTTTATCACGAGTTCTAACTCGTTCTTCAAAATTCTCTTGTTCAATCTTGTCTACGGACATACAAACACTGTATTCTTGTTTCTCTCTTAGCAATAAAAATCAAATTGCTATTTTCAATCACAGCTCTTGAAGCGTTCTTATTTAGGAAGTCTTGTTCTTGTGGATCGATGATTTAAATGCTCCGGTGTGACTTTGATCCAGTCCCCACAATCGTTCTGATCTTTTAAATCTGCTGCTACGCGCACCCCAGATCTTTTAATCTTCTGCGCTTTTACCAGATCTTGTTCTTCATTTTCTCTTTGTCAATTTCAGCAAATTAACTGGCACGCCTCTATGCTGTCACTAAGGTTTTTCCGCAAAAACTCTATCAAGAGATTTTTGGCGCAACATCTCTTTTTGGCACGCCTGGTGGGACCCTAAGAATGTTGACTTCTCACTTCGCGACGTTGCTTCTAAAATTTGTTCGGTGACTGTCCCACTCGACCGCACCAACATCTCCTTTTGGCACGCCCGGTGGGACTCCAAGAATGTTGACTTCTCACTCCGCACGTTGCTTCTAAGATTTGTTCGGTGACTGTCCCACTCGACCGCACCAACATCTCTTTTTGGCACGCCCGGTGGGACTCAACAAGATTTGACTTCCCTCTTAAGGCTTCTAAGAAGCTTTCTTGCCCATCTCTCTGAGATTTTCTTTTTCTTTTTCTTTTATTATTTTTAGTTTTTCTTAGTTCCCAGTAGCAAACATGCCGCCAAAAGGTGATGAAGGAAAGTCAAGTCATGGCATGCAAACCAGAAGCAAAGCCATAATTGACTTTCACTACCTTTAGACTCTAATTCGAAGATCCTGCTGCAATACCTCACCGACGCCATGAATGAAATTTCCTTGGCGCATGAGGAAAAGATGCAGCAACTCATAGGATCAATAGTCGAATGAATGAGTCACATGACCAACTTAAGGAAGCCAATGATTCTCTCAAAGAGCAAATGATCCAAAATAGAGAAAATATCATGGCTAAGATTGGTCTAATCGAAGAAAGACTTGGAGGGGAAAACCAACAACGGCTTGGTGTCCAGCCCGGTGCTTTGCCTTTTCAACAGGTCAACCATCAGGTGAACAACCCACAAGTCATGGCTGAGATTGGTCTCATCGATGAAAGACTTGGGGGGCAAGGACTCGGGGGGCAAAACCAACAAGTGCTTGGTGCCCAGCCCGGTCCTCTTCCCCTTCAACAAGTTAACCATCAGGTGAACAATCAACAGGTCATGGCTCAAGTTGGTCTCATCG
Source organism: Corchorus capsularis (assembly GCA_001974805.1). NCBI lineage: Eukaryota > Viridiplantae > Streptophyta > Magnoliopsida > Malvales > Malvaceae > Corchorus > Corchorus capsularis. Next base: position 15,259 of record AWWV01012085.1, on the reverse strand, counting down.
ATGAAAGACTTGGGGAGCAAGGACTCGGGGGGCAAAACCAACAGCCGCTTGGTGCTCTGCCTCTGCAACAAGTCAATAATGAGGTGAACAACCAACAAGTTCTACCTCCACTTCCTCTCCTTCAAGGAGCCGTCCGACATGGACTTGGAGGTGAAAACAACCTTGTGAATCAACAAGAAGCTGTTGACAACATTGAGGGAAAGGTCAACAATGTTGAACCTCGAGTGGTAGCCTATATACCACCTCATGAAAGGAACGACAATGGTCATGGACATGGTCATGGTAGAAGGAATGGCAATCAACGCTATCCTGCTCCACGTCCTCCACGTCCTCCACGCCAAGCTGTTGATCCTCAAGGACCAATCAATCAGAATCACATCAGGGAAATGGTTGAGGATATGATCGGCCCAGCCTTCAAAAGTGTAGGCCGACCAACTTTCCACAAGCCATACCCTGAGGATTATGATAGGCTTCATCCACTTCCAAGAAAGTACAAAGTCCCTGACTTCACTTGTTTCTGCGGAACTTCAAGTGAATAGACGACTTTGGAACACATTGCTCGATTCACACTGCAACGTGGAGAAGCCAACTCAGGATATCACAAACTCCGTTTGTTCCCTAACTCCCTCACAAGAGCGGCATTCACATGGTATATTAACCTACCGCCTAACTCTGTGAGGACATGGGAAGATATGGAGAGGATGTTCCACACTCAGTTCTATCGAACTGAACCAGAAGTCTCCTTGGCTGACTTGTCACGCCTTCACCAGAGGAAAGGAGAGCTGGCTGAACGTTACTTAGCTCGCTTCAAGAAGCTAAGGGACAGATGTCGCACTTCACTCCCTGAGGAAGAGTTCGTGCGCCTAGCTCAGAATGGACTTGACATGGAATTTCGAAAGAAATTCGAAGGAGTCGACTTCAGAGATTTCTTCGAGATGTCAACCAAAGTGACTAGATACGAGACTCTCCTCCGACAGGAGAACGAACGAAGAAGTTCATCTTATGGTACTCACTATCAAGAGCCAAACTTTGAACTCGGAGTTGTTGAGGTCAAGGCTGATTGGCCTATTGAATGTCCATTCCTAGTAAAGGCAGGAGTTGGACACCCTCAGTCTCAGGAAAGATTTGCAGCTATGTATCAACGCCAGGCTAAAAAGAAACCTTATGATGGAAGCAAAACTTATCCATTTGACACTTCGAAAATGAATGAGATCTTTGACTTTCTACATAAGTCTGGCATGATCAAGCTCCCTCATGGACATGTACTTCCTTCACCTGAGGACATCAGAGGAAGAGAGTACTGCAAGTACCATGACTCCTGGAGGCACTCAACCAACAATTGAACTATATTCTTGGATATGGTACAAGAGAAGGTAGAAAAGGGAATACTAAAGTTCCCTGAACCTCCCAAGAAAGATATGGAAGTCAGCAAGGATCATTTCCCAGCTCCTATACACTTGGTTGCGTTTAATCTTCGAGAAGATAAACAGCTAACTAGTGAGGATGGAGGGGAAAAACACGATTCTCCTCACCACATGTTCTTACATGGACATGTAAATTGTGCAGAAAGCAACAAAGAAGACTCCTCTTGCGAAGAGGGAGACGCCTCCTACCTCCCAAGGGATATTACCTGCACCATAACTCCTAGTGATCTTGCTAGTGCCTCGGAAGAGGCGATGAGTAAGATGGAAGCTAGGATCCAAGAGATGATCCAGGATCAGATAACCAAAAATGAAAATGGCTTCAAACAAGTGCAACAAGCCATCTCTAAGATAGCAGCAACACTTGGGGGGCAAGTGAAGCAGCAGGTGACGCCATCCATGGCCACACTGCCTCAGTTGCACCCACATCAAGTGGTTGTACTCCATCCACACCAAGTTGCCACCCAAGTCTCACCTCTCGTAAAAGAAGTTGTTGACAAGGTGATGGCTAACTTTCGGAGGAGTGGTCACTTGTTTAAGGAAGAAAATGTTGCTCAGCCATTAATCCCAAGGTCAGTGGCAGTGAAACACAAGGCTCCTAGAAGAAAGTTGGAGTTTTCTCCACCTAGGGCAAAGCAACAGGTGGCATCATCTACTATAAAAGTGACGCCACCCACCTATTCATCTAGTTCATCTTCATCTGGAAGGGTGCAATCAAAACAAACTCCAACTTCAAAGGCTCAAAGTGGTGTTTGGCGAAGGGTTGAACATCCAAAAATCCTTAGCCAACCTACTAAGCCGAATAAGAGGACTTGCAGAAGACGTGAGCTTCATAAAAGAGCCAAGGCAAGAAAAGAGATGGAGATGAATGTGGACTCCATACCCCAGGAGTCTACTGCTGGCTCCACCACCTCCAATATGGATGATAGTAATGATGAGTCTACTCCAATCAGAGAAGGTGTTGATGTCACTACTTCGTCTTGTGATGATACCACTTCTACAAGTAACACCACCTATACTACTGAAGTTATTAATAACAACATGAGTATGGGAAGTTGTAAAGATAATAACACAAGTATATTGCCTCATGAAAATGGTGAACACTCGGGGGGGCAACAAAGATGGCGCTGAAAGTAGTGAAGATGATTTCACTGAACATGATGATGATCAACTTCATAAAGACGAAGTGGTAAATGAGGAAGTTACGCCTGATGAGCAACTTTCCAACCACTCTGACTTTGAGGAAGTTGACAACACCATGGAAGTCACCAACTCCAAGGAGATTGAAGACTTTCCTGAAATCAAAGAACATACAGACGACTTGGAGTTTGATAACTCTTCAGAGTCTTATGCTCAAAAGGATGAAAGTTTTCTTGACGAAGATGAAACTCATCAGGCACACGCCAATCCAACACTGGAGCAAATGAATCCTAGTTCAATGGCCTTGGTACAGTTCTTTGTAGAGGCCATGAACAAAATGTCTTTGGTGCAAGACCAAAAGCTACAGCAGCTCATGGAGGTGACCACTCGAATAATGGAGTCAAATGCTCAACTTAAGGAGTCAAATGACTTACTTAAAGAACAAATGACTCAAGACCAAGAAAACATCCTAGGCAGGATTGAGAGGATGGAAGCAATGCCTGGGGGGCTAGAAAGATGGTGTTAAGGACTTTGTCCTCACCAAGGTCATATAAAGCTCAATGGACAAAGCCGCCCCAACAGCAAATGCGGCCTAAGAGGGAAATTCCATCACTTAAATTATACAAGTGTTATGGAGTTTAATTCAAAATTTGGCCCCAGTCATAAGGAGGAGGCCGAATAATCCTAAGTATATTTGAATCTTAGTGGTTTTATCATGAGACCATGAGATTAAGATTAACAAGGATTTCGTTTAAATTAGATGGCTAAAATAAATAAAGGCCACTAATATTAAAGTTGGTTGAAATCCATTCCCCATCTACAGGGAGACATGTTATACCTACCATGTCAAGGAGGGTTACTGACATTGGACCGCATGGGAGGAGAAAGTAGTTTCAACACCTGTTCCAGAATGAGATGAGGGAGACAAGCAAAGCACCATCGTAAGAAACTCCTACTTTCGCAGCTTTTCTTAACGATGTATGACTATGCGATCTACCCAATCATCATCCAGCTGGACAACAGGCCCATGAAGCAACTTTACCCACCACTTGCGGAAGTCAAACCCATCACCTTGAAGAGGAAGCATAGCACTCCGATGTAGAGGGAAATAAGTTGTTAGCCAACAATTTTTGACAAGTTGGTGAAAATTAAATTTTTACCACCTTAAAATTATTTCATAATTTTTATTTTGGAAAAAATATTTACTATGGCTGCCAAATATTAATTATGTTAATAAATTTTAGAAAATAAAGTCATTTTTTGGCCATAAGGCCGAAAACCCTAATTGCATGCCGTCCAAATTGCAAATTTTGCAATTAAGAACATGGCATGCTAGGGTTTAGGTTTTAACGAAAATTAAGTTTCATCTTTATGAAATTTAGTTTAATTAAGCCTAAACCTAATGTTTATTTTTGGCTAAGTTCATCAATTAAGTCAAAAATAACAAAATTAGGAAAATTCCAACCCTAGGGGTGCACATGCAAACCGCACAAATTGTAAATTTTGCAATTTGGGGCCACGGTGAGCTAGGGTTTTGGAATTCTCAAAATTAGGTTATCTTCATGATCTAATTAACTCACTAAACCCCCTGATTTTTGGCTTAATTAACTAATTTTGCCTAAATCACAAAAACCCTAATTCACCAAGTTAGCTAATTTGCCACCTATGTTGCAATTTTTGTAATGAAGGACTCGGCTCATTAGGGATTGCTTGGTTCATCAAATTGGGTTTATATTCATGTGATATAACCTAATTTCATGGGTTTAACCTACTGATTTTTGGCCAATTTAATCATTTAGGCTGAAAATTACAAGAATTTTATAAACCCTAGGGACCTAATCGCATGCCGCCAAAAATTATTTTAATTTTTTGCAATTGGGGTTGGCGGCATGCTAGGGTTTATATCCTTGTCCAATTAGGCTTGTATTTACCTAAGTACAACCTGATTTCATAAGGATTATAACTTGTCCAAATCAATTTTGGCTTAATCGAAACCCTAAGCCTAATTGAAGTTGGAATTCTTGCCAATTAAGGCTGAAATTTCCAACTAGGGTTAGGAAACCCTAATGTCAACTTAATAGCCCCCATGTCCACTTAATTCACATGTTTCATACTTTATTCTTCATGAATTTATGCAGCAACATGTTGATGAAAAGATCTATGGCAAAAATCAAGCACTAGGCCGAAACTTACATGGTTTTAGCTAGGGTTTTTTTGCCAATTTCTTAACCTAATTAATTTGATTCTTAAATCAAGTTAATTATTTGTTTTCCAGCAGCCATATTACTCAAAATCTACCATCAAAGTCGACACAAGCAAGTATCCTAACTACGGTTTACGGCATGAAAGGAAAATTGATGAATTAAAGTTCAAAAATTGAAATTTCATGAAGTAATCACCTTGATTGGAAGAGGACTTTGATGGAGGATTTTTACCTTGATCCTTGGAAGCAATTGATGCTTGAAAAGGGGCTGAAATTTTCATCCAAGAGGGTTCCAAGGAGATAAGGTCGACGGTTGGCTAGGGAAATAAGAAAAAAGACTTTGGCCCAAGACCAATTTCCTTATATACAAGCTCAATTCCTTTTAAAATCAAGGACTTAAGCTTGGGGGGCATTGTTTATACCTCAATTTACAATTGAGGGTAAATTGGTCTTTGCATAATATAGATCAAGATGAGTGGTCAGGATTTAATCAGAAATCCTAATGAAACTTAGTTTCTGCACCACCTTGATTCTGTCAGAATCAGGAGAAATCTTGCAATTAATGAATGAAGACCAAAATTAATAAATAAATAAATTAATAATAATTATTCTTGGAATAATTATTATTAATTACTCCTTATGTGTCGCGCCTACCTATAGGGATGTGGTGCAGTAAGCCTCAAGGGTGCAGCTTCCTTAGATACAGCAGCCTGATACCTCAAGTAGATAGCAAGGAAGGGAGTTGTATGCTACCTGACCATGCAGGTGGAAGATATATCATGGGATAAAATAATCTAAGTATTTCCCATACCCAGGGAAGGCCGCCCTATGGCTATCATAGTCATAGGATGTAGTCTCCTCATCCCTTGCACTGGGGAGGCAGAGAGTAAGAGAGTATCAGCAGGAGAAACACTCACTGAACTAAGGGAGGCGTGAGATATTATCACTCACCACCCTCATATATGACCACCCTAGTATAGTGGTCAGGCCGCCCAGCTAGTAGTACTCCCCCAGGAGGCAAATTTGCATTTTGTTCAGTTAAGGACAAAAAGGCAAGGTCAAACGTAATAGTATTACCTCGGGGGTGCGGCTCCAAGAAAGGATTTTACCATGATGTTCCTTGATACATGTAATCTTGGTGAAATTTCATCTCAAACAGACTTAGCATGAAAAACTTATGCTAGTTTTTCAGTTAAGGACACTTTGAGGAGTCAAACAAACTTCTCTATGCTAGAGAGTTCGGTTTTACTTATATTTTTTCCCATAGATATATGGTGATAATATAAGTCTATTGGTGGAAAATTAGCCTTGTTGGACTTAGAATGAAAAACTTATGCTAGTTTTTCATTTAAGGACAATACAGGGACAAACCTAGTTCACCACCAAGGGGAGTACAGTTGCAGTTGGAATTTTTCTCATAGTCTCATGGAAATATTCTAAGTACTCTGGCAAAATTTTAGCTCATTCAGAGTTAGAATGAAAAACTTATGCTAGTTTTTCATTTAAGGACAATTTGAGGTGAGAAGTCCAGTTTACTATGAAGGAAGACTCAGATCAAGCCAAGATTTTAACCATAGTCTATGGCTGATATACGAACCCTACTGGTGAATTTTGAGCTCAATCTGAGTTTGTTTGTAACTTTTACATCTTCTTCAGTTAAGGACAAAGTGGTTTTATCACCCCGGTATAGCCATAGTTCTTAATAAAAGGGTATTTTTGTCCTTGGAAGGCCTAAGTATGGCTAAGTATGAGTAATTTCGTGGCCTAGGTGATATCTCTTATGATCCATGGTCACCTCTCAGCCAATTTAGTAGTTTCAGCTCATTGGAGGCAACAGGGAATACACCTAATACAGCAGATGCAGCCTATCATCTCATACTACCTAGTACCTCATACTACCTAGGTACTGTGAGAGGGAAGTCGCCTATATGCTATGAGGGACGCCTCACACCCTTCTCCTCATCCTCCTATCACGTGCTGCAGCATCTAGAAGGAGAAGGAAGCTTCTCTGCAACTTCCTGGAAATTTCCTCCGACCAATCAGAAGAGTTCGCCTTCCTCAGCAAGTAAAACGCCTTCCTCAGCAAGTAAAGCCCACCAGTTTCAAGGCCCATTGTAGACCCCCGTTTTTGTCCAATATCCTTCAATTTGGGTTAATTAGTCATTGCGGTCATCCAGGGGCATGCTGGTCATTTCGGCACCATGGGCATTCTGGTCATTGCATGTTTAGGGGCATTTTGGTCATTTTAAGTCTACTCTTAATTAGATTAGCTAACTCACTTGTAGTCATTTAGATTGCATTTGAAAAAAAAACCCAAAAAAAAGAATCTTAATGTGCACCTTTGGCATTTCTGCATATTTCATGACTTAGTTCATTTAGTAATTCAGTATTATTGCACTTTAATCATAGAGCTTAAACTCTTTTAGTAATTGGTCTAGTTTCGATTGGCAATCCTCATATTCATTTTAAGCATACCCAAGCACATTCATGTTCATGTTTAATGTCACTCATATTAATTACATTAATCATACCAATGAGCATTTTTTCCTTAAGCATCGTTATTTCTCACCGTATATATTTTTTTTACTTATTCATTAGTCACATGCATTTTAAGTTAAGAGGCATGCGTTGGTTATTTGACATGTTTCATTTGGAGAAATGATTCATTTCCTTCATGAAAAAGAAAAAAGGAAAAACAGGAAAAAGAAGAAGAAATTATTATATGTGTGAACACAATAAAAAGCCATTGTCCCATTGTTCGTTACAAAGTCCAGAAGAAGCATACAGAACAAAAAGGGTAATAGGACAAAAACTTTGGTGACCATCCCATATGCACATTTCTTCCTCTACCCTTGTCTGGCAATCCTGTCGAAAACAAAAAGGAAGGGAAAATTAGCAAGTACAGTGAGTTCAAGTTACAACGTCATTTAATCATTATTGTTGCACATGTCCATATTTCCTTTTAGCATTCATATCATTTTATTCAGTATTTGAGCATACATGGTTACATAAGTACAAGGCATTTTAGATAGCAATTAGGGTATAAGTATTAGCGTAGAACATTCGCATTCTTTTTGTTTTTAGTACTCACCTTTTTAGATAGGTATGGTTGGCATTAGCATTCTGTTTTCGCAGACAATGAGCAAGATAAATGTGAGCTAAGGGAGGCGGGGCAAATATGCAAAGCAAAGTCATACTCATGCTTGTCATCAATGGTTATTCAATGAATCCAAGGGCTAAAATTCAGAAGCTATTCTCTAACAAGATGACTAGAATTAACTGTGGGGAGGAATAACAATGCCGGAAAATACAATGCACCCAAGGAAATCATACATAATCAAATAGAAATAAGGCGTCAAATTTGATCACAAGGCCCATAAGATTATCACCATTTCATCATTGATCAAGAGCAGTTGCAAGTGAGATTACCAATACACAATTCAGGGGATTAAAATGGTCAACAGCAACAGATTTCCCAAGTTGTTACAAGAGAGAGAATGAAAGAACTTAGCTCTTTCTCGATGACTCATCATATTGGCCAGCTCACCATGCCTTGTGATCTTATCCTCGCAAATGAACAACACTAGGGGAAGCATCATTCAACGAATTCACCTGCTCAAAAGGAAACAAAAACGGCTTATTGCTCAAAAAGGTCCCTGAACTTACACAAAACGGTCAAATAAGCCCCTGAATTCTAATTGCAGCCAAATAAGCCCCTGAACTCTTTTAAAAAGCCAAATAAGTCCTTTTTAGATGGATAAATGCTGAAATAAGGATTAAACTTTTCAAGATTTTCTCAAATAAGGATCAAAATACACAATTCCAATAAATTAAAACATATACTTAGAAAATTTTTACAAATTAGAGAATTCTTAAATGAAACCAATGTTTCTCATGCGTACACGTTAAATTTGATAGAAAAATGATATTATCATGTTAATTAAAAATCAAACTCTATTAATCAAAATAAATTCATTAAACGTAATATGATATAAAATTATCGTGCATTTTTTTCAGTTTATATATATCTCACACACTAGTATTGACTTATATATTGTTATTAAAATATTAAGTATGTATTCTAATTTGTTGAAATTGTGTATTTTGATCCTTATTTGAGAAAATCTTGAAACATTTAGTCCTTATTTCAGCATTTAACCATCCAAAAAGGGCTTATTTGGCCATTTTAAAGAGTTCAGGGGCTTATTCGGCTGCAATTAAAGTTCAGGGGCTTATTTGACCATTTTGTATAAGTTCAGGGGCATTTTTGAGCAATAAACCAAACAAAAACGGTTAGAAACAGAATACAAGGGATAGGGAGGAATCATTGGATTCAGGGAACCGAAAAAGGAGTTGAAGGATGGAATCACAAAATACGGAGTCTCACTCATGCTCTCTACTAAGTCTCTCTCACCTCTCGGGCTAGAAAATTGGGTGGGAATTCTCTCTTCTCATTCTCTGAATCTTCTATCTCTAAAGGGACGGAGTTCATACCCCCTGATGGACTGAATTTTTCAATCTTTCGCTCTCTCTCTTCGATCATTGAACTCAGTACCACTCTCTCTTCATTCACAGCTTCCTTTCTTCCTTCCCTCATCTCTTACTCTCTCTCTCGGATCACTCCCTGAATTCTCACACACATGAACTCTCTCTCTCTCTCTCCTGATAAGGATGGCATCCTTCTCTCGCTAATACATGGAAGAAAACCCTCGACACTCTCTTACCGAATACACTCGAAAACCCTTCATTTTCTCCTGAGCTATTCAGATATCACCAATACGCATTCTTCATTAGCTCTTTTTGATCAAAACAATCTATGAACCAATCGCTGAACTCTCTCGGATTGACAAGAAAGCTCTCATCTTTCCACTCTTTGAAGAATTAAAGAACACTAACCTTTCTCGGCTCCATTCTCTCACCCCGATCGCTAAAAATTCCGGGATTAACTTAAATGTTTCGGATTTCCCTAGGGATTGAAGATATGATTCGTAAGTTGAGGGATTTGGAGGTTCGGTGATGGGAAAGGTTGATCTTGAAATAAAGCAGCGGGCTTTAGAAACGAAAGGATAAGGGAGATCAAGAATCTGGGTTTCAAGGCTGACGGCTAGGGCGGTGAAGAACTAAGGCAGCGACGCTGCTAGGATAAAGAAGGAAGAAGAAGAAAGGAAGAAAGAGGAAGGAATTCGATTAAAAGAGAGGATTGTGTCCAAGCGGCACCATTTCAAAAAGAGGGTTTTGCAACTTGAGAAGGTAAGCTTCCTGTTTTTGTCAATTTAGTCCCTTTGATCTTGATTCATATTTTGTTTATTTCAATCTGGTATTCTTGGATGCTGCCTTAGTTAATTTGGGACTCATGTTGCTGGATTAATCAATTTGGGGCCTAATTATTTACTTTTAGGAAATAAATGACTTAAATTTGTTAACTTTTGTTTGTAAATAGGTGGATTTAAGGATTTGAGTGCTCATTTGTTTAAATTTAGGATGTATTTAGTTTAAAGGTGGAATCTTTAAATAAAAATGATTAATAGTTGCTAGAGGTTTAAACTTTTAAATTGAAATATTGGGTCTAAAGGTTTATCTCTTCTTAAGTTTATATTAGTTCAAATGGTTCCTTGATCCCATTTTAAGTTCATTTCAATTGGAAAAATCAAAACTTTGATTCAAAGCTTGAATTTTCAAACTAAAGTTAGTTTTGAAACATGGGTGTTAAGCCTTTTTTTTAAAAGCTAGCTTTAATTTGAAAATCATGGCTTTGAATTAATGATTTGATTCTTTAAATTGAAATTAATTTAGGAAAGGGGTTGATGAATTTATTTAGATAAAAAACTTTAGTTAAGAGTTAGATTCTTTTTAGGTTTGGGTTAATGAAAAAGTAGATTTAAGTTTCTATCTAGTCTCGTCTGATTTGGTTCTTTGTTTTAGAAGCTTATGTTAAGATTTGTGTAATTAAGTGTTTGATTCATGTCATCGGTTTTCAATTCGTATTTCTTTATTCCCTGAATTTGCTAATTGTTTTGTTTAGTGTGCAAAAATGTCCCAGTCAATCCAATTTGGCCCTTAAGCTTTGATTTCCTTTTATTTAAGTTATAAGTTATTCGATTTTGGCTTAATTAAGCCTTTGGGATTTGTAATTAATATAAGCTTGTAATTAGTATAGGAGTAAAGTAGAATCATATGCATTCATGACATACATGCTATATATCACTTTGCCCTACTCGCAGTGCATTAACATTCGTTTTTTGCCGAGATGAAGGGGCTTTCAGACAAATGTGCTCAGGTACAAATTTCCGGGAGCCCTTTCTAGACCGGTCTCTTCCATAAATACCCCCATAATGCGTGGGAAGGGTTTATGGAGTTGGTTTTGGGTCTCTTCCATTAAAATTGATCTTTCATGCATCTTAATTGTCATTCATGTGAGTTAGCTAAATTGCAAATCAGTAAATGGTTGTCTTTTGCGATGACGGGTGGGTCCCAAGTAAGTGTACTCGGGTATGAATTCTTGGTCCCCGCTCCGAGATTGAATTATCCCCGAGATACCCCCATAATGCGTGGGAAGGGTCTCGGGTTAATTTCAAGTATTCCGCTGTTTACTGATCAATTAAAATCAACTAATTCACGCATCATCTACATTCATTCTTTCTTTTCTTTCTAGGACTAATAAAGTTAAGAAAATACAAAAAGATCATTTTCCTTCAAAAGCATTTTTCAAAAATCAAGTGTTCTCTTGCTTGGTTTTCAAAAGAAATTAAAATTGGTAATAAAGAGTTTTTAAGACTTAAGCAGAGGTTTTTCAAATTCAAATTAGACTTAGAAAGATGGAAAAAGATTTTCAAAATAATAAGAAAAGAAGATTTTCTCACCATTTTTAGGAAGACTAAAATGGAAATTTTCTAAGCAAAAATAAAAGACTTTAAGAACAAAAAATGAATAAAAGGTTTTATCACAGCATTTTCAAAATTTCTTTTTCGAAGAGAAAAAGATCAACAAAAGAACAGACAGTGAAAGAGAATCGAAATAGAATTGATCGACGATCGTTCGATCACATTCTTCGAATTCTCGTCATGGGTTTTAAAAAGGTGATTTCATTTTCCTTTATAACCCTTTTATAATAAGGATTAAGATTAAGGATTAAAAGCAACCATTAAGTATTAAACCCATCAGATTTAGATTAGACTAGAGGTACCGTCGTTTGACGGGCGTTGTGGGGGTGCTAATCCTTCCCCACACGTAACCGACTCCCGAACTTGGGCTTTGGTTCGCAGACCATGGTTTTAGACTTAGTGTGTCCGTCGTCAAGCATGGTCCATTAGGTCTAAGAATTGTCGGTGGCTAATCACACCTAGGCAAAAAAGAATTCCTCTTTTTCCTTTATAACGTTTCGACACCCATGCCGCCCCTATATAAAGGAATCAGTTTCAGAGGTTCAAACCAAGTCCTGCACTTCACAACTTGCTCCGCGCTTATTTCCTCTCTGGCTCCGCGCCTTTTTACTCTTGTTCATCACGAATTCTTACTCGTTCTTCAAAAGTCTCTTGTTCAATCTTGTCTACGGACATACAAACACTGTATTCTTGTTTCTCTCTCAGCAAAAAAAAATCAAATTGTTATTTTCAATCACAGCTCTTGAAGCGTTCTTATTTAGGAAGTCTTGTTCTTGTTGATCGATGATTTAAATGCTCCGGTGTGACTTTGATCCAGTCCCCACAATCTTTCTGATCTTTTAAATCTGCTGCTACGCGCACCCTAGATCTTTTAATCTGTTGCGCTTTCACCAGATCTTGTTCTTTATTTTCTCTTTGTCAATTTCAGCAAATTGACTAGCACGCCCCTATGCTGTCACTAAGGTTTTTCCGCAAAAACTCTATCAAGAGATTTTTGGCGCAACACTTCTCAACTTTTGAAAAAATATCAAATAAGCCTTAGTCTTCCGATTGAGTCAATTGACTTATCATTCTTTACAATTAAAATTGTATTATATAAGCCCAAATACTTCTAATTGATTCAATGAAGTAATAAGTAAGAATTTCTATACAAAGAATCACATGTTCATACTTTTTTGGTATTAATCCTCCGGTATCCGGTAACCACATTGAACCCCGACTACTCCGGAGTCGAATATTTTTATAACATGATTTATGTACATGCCGAGGGTGTTGAATTTATATTGAAACAAAACTATCTGTCACATCTAATCACATCTTAATATCCATCCAGACAGAAATTTGTAAATAAACTTTAGCTAGTGCTTTTTACAAGGCCTCAATTGAGTAAATTGAAAGTAGAAAAGGAATAAAATAACATACTCTTTGATAGATTTCCTAATGCCACATAATCAAGAAGCTAATTAATTAGCTAGCCTAAGGTTCTCGATTGGTAGCGAAAAGAATAACATTATTTATCTCTCAATTCTTCCATAGATTGATTAATTAATATAGAGGACGGATCAACTTACACCCAGTGTAAGTTACACCATTTTTTTGCTCTTTTATATCTTTTTGCAGAATTTAAATTTATTTAATACGACCGTTACATCTTAAATTCTTATCACAGATTTTTTTATTGGCCAAATATCACATAGATTATGTATGTCAAATTTCAAGTTAATTGAAGATATTAACTATTTGATGCATATTATTTTCCACCGTTAAATATATATTGAAAATATTGAAAAAAAAATGTTGGAGTGCCAATCGATATAATAAAGATATCGGATCGACTTGAAATTTTACGTTCATGATCCATTCAATAAGAGTATTAAATCCAACGGTTGATTTTTAAATATATTAATCTTAAATTAAGTTACAAAAGGATGTAAAACAAGTTGTTTTACACATAAAACAAGTTGTTTTACACCGGAATTGATCCCTCCTCATAAATATATGTGGGAGCCTTTTTGTGTGATGGGGAAGGCCTGGGTCGGCTCTCTATCGGGTTCGAGCCCAGCCCAAATTTCTCGGAAGAGAAATCGGGTTTTACGCAAGATTGATACCGAAATTTTGGGGAAATATAAACTGCTGCCCCAAAGAACACTTCACGTCGCAGGAAAACAAGTTATAACAGAGGAGAAACTGAGGAAGATGAAAAAGATGAACAAGAATCCAGAAACATATTTCCTTGAAATAAAATGAATCGAAAAGCTTCTTTATTAATTCAGGACTCGTGGGAAACAGATTGGAAGTGAGATTTGGGAGAAAGAAGAAGGAAAACATTGAGAACAATGGAATCAAAACTCAAAGCTATGACAATGGAGGAAAACACTGATTTGGAGAGATTGAGACTGATTTCTTGTTGTGTTGTGGACGATTAGGGTTCTTGAGAGCTTTGTGATGAATATGGTGATAATTCTTGGGATTGCCATTATCGTCCTTGTGGTGATTATTGTTCATTTTTGACGCTGGTGACCCCCTTTTATATCTTGACCGGTCGGAGCTTTTATTCGGCAATCCCTTGGGCTCTTGCTTTTTGATTGATTTAGTGGTTAGGGCTTGGATCCAAGGTGGAGAATCTTCCGATTTGAGGAAGCTAACAATGCCCACTTTTTGTCTTGAAATCAGTCCCCTGTTCTTGTGTTCATGCGTCACCATCGTCGATGGCTACTCCTCCATTGGAGTAGTCGAGGTTCCTCCCAAAGTCAAAATTGGCTTTGTTTTTTATTCCATCTTCTGCATCCACTGATTACCCTTTTGTGTTAAGGAACAACCTCCAAGCATAGTTGTTCCATTCAAGGAGGATAATCAGAGGAGTTTCCTTCCTCTTTTGCCTCCAAGCCGCAGCTCCCAAGGTGTTTCCCGGTGGGCTTGGTCAACAATAGTCCTGCAATGAAGATTAATTAACACTAATCCCTGCCATAAATAGTTAAATATGAAGGAATTTGAATTTAAGTAAAATCCTTCCCTTAGATGTTTTCCTCAGCAGGAAAGTCTGACATGGAGCAACAGGAGATTGGACTTTGTGCCTTTTGTTTTCATGCTTTTGGTTGGGTGATTAGATGGCAAGGCCTCAATGTCTTGGGCCCTTTGGGCCGAAAAATGGACCTTGAGGAAGCAAAACCCAACGTAATGTATATATATGATATGGGCTTTTGCTATGTGTAAGTAAAGAAATAGATGGCAAGGCCCAATGTGTTTTATGTGTTATGGACCTTTGCCATATAGAGAAAATTGCCCTTGTGTTACATGTGTTTAGGGACTTTGATATAGATGTCTCTGTGTTAAGAATGTGCTTGAGGACTTTGAAAGAGAATTGCCCGTGTGTTATAATTGTGCTTGGGGACTTTGATATGAATGCCTCTGTGTTATGAATGTGTTTGAAGACTTTAAAAGAGTTGCCCATGTGTTATGATTGTGTTTGGGGACTTTGGTTATTGGGTAAGAGAAATGGGTCTTTTGTGTGTGAGAGGTATTTATGAGGCAATTTACCCAATATTTGTGTATGAGAGAAATTGGCCCAACCTTTGAGTGTATTTGAAGAGGCTTTATGTGTTTGGGCCCTCCCA